>JAGDQP010018954.1:0-35654 GCA_022664845.1 Lepisma saccharinum
GACTTGCCTGTTCTTTTGTTTTATTTCAATTTTTAAAGGAGGTTATTTCAAGGCATAATTATATGTTTAAATTTTGTTTCAGGTACTTTTAATTTTGTTTTATCAACGTTAGCAAACCTTAGATCATTATTATTCCCACTGCGAACCGTAGATTGCGCGTAACCTTAGCGATATGTTAAATTTTAAGCGTTATAATTTGATATGGGCTAAAAGAAAAATATTAATATAGCAAGTGAATCTTCAAATATCCTATGTCAGGGATTCGTTTCATGAAACAATGTTCTTATAATTAAAGACTGATTGTATTTATAAATTTGTCATTTACTCCACTTTATTATTTTGGGTAAAATACTTGTTTAGCTTTATACAATTCTCATTTACATAATCATAACACATCAACGCAAGTGTTCAAACGCTGTTGGTTCATCAAATATGTATTTTTCCACTCAGTTCGTTTGTTCCTGTTTGATATCTCAAACGCATTTACAACACGCAAACATTTTATAGGATATATTGCTGCATAATAAACAATAAATAGAATACTCTAATTTCAACGAACGTTTGTTTTATTAGTAAAATCCATTGTCAACTTCCGGTGGGCTGGCAGTTATTTCCTCTTTCAACTTAACTCATACGGACTCGTGCTTGTGCTTACGTATTTGTTTGTGCATGCGTCTGTGCGTATGTGTTTGAGAGAGACTGACAGAGAGAAACATAAACTGGTTAGCAATGCGTAAATAAATATTGTCAGTTCCTTAAGATCATTCTACCGAAGTGTGCCTGGGAGAATGCCTGACTGAATAATAATTATAACACCCATTACAGTAGTAAATATTAACTTGATGGGCAGGTATATATTTGAATGTATCTACACTCTGTTCACGGAATATTCCTAAACATATAACTTTGCAGTGAAATTTTCTTTTTAGGTGATCATTAGCTGTAGCTCAGTTAAATCGTATGTGAAAATTATTGAAGCCATGTATATAATAAATAAACTATTATATGGTGTGACGAAACTCAATTAGATTGGTTAGACAGTGTACTTATTTGTACTACCGTCATTTCAAACCTGTAATGTGAGCGCTAAAGAATGCCATATGGTTTCTGAAGCCACAATTTATTTTACTTTAAATGTTTCAGTCATACAGCTCAATTGGTAAAAAAACGAGAATACTGTAGATCCATTATGCTGCGAAGAATCAACTTTATCGACTGAGAAATTTCTCGTCGATGCCATTCACCGTGAAAATAAAATCGAGTGCTCAGAGGGAAACAGAATTAAAACAGCAACGGGAATCAGAAGGAGGATTAACATATTCTGCAGTAACTTTCGAAAACATCAGGTCTGCTGTCCAAGTAAGTAATTTGGAGTGCTATTTTTAAATCCACTCATGCTTCATATCAATACAGTTCACTTTTAATCTCTATCAGGTTTTGGGGGTTGTAGAGATTTTGTAAAAGCAATATAGTATATACTTTCTAAATTTCATTAATTATTCATTTCATAAGCTGTTTGAACCTTTGAAGGAAAGTAGCTTTCATATTACAATGAGTTACTATGTTTTTAAACCTTTTAAGCAGAGGCAAAAAATAAGATATATCTTTAACATAAGCATTATATGTATGACGAACTATAAATATCATTTGATTCAGTTTTTGTAGTGGTATGTATCAGTGTGTTACAACTTTTATCCTGAACAAATTTACAAATATTTTTTATAGTTTTATAAAACTATAAAACTATATTTTTTATAGTTAGTAAGATTGTGAAATTACACTATATATTGAACACCGCTTTACAAAGTTACTCGAAGTTTGTCATATATATAGATGAAACTCGAAAAGTGTGTCTTCTCTACTTGACACTCCACACTGACTATCTTTAAAAACAGCCAAAATGGACTGTTAACAACATACAAGCTTCTGGTCGATACAGTTACACTCCAAACTAAAGGAAAAATAATTGAATACCGTTAGACGAAGGCTTCACAATGCAGTGTTGCCAACGCAATGAAGATCGGTACGGACTTAAGCCCCAACTCCATATAATCAACTCCAAGGAAAGATTTTGTCAAGATATAACTGCATTTTCCTAATTTCAGTCATCTCAAGCTCTCCAAATGTTTTTAGTTCTGAATAAACAGTTTCAAGTTTTCCTTAACGACTCTGCCTTGTATTGCAATATTGGCATAGGTCAATATTTATTTATACAAGTCTTCCCTTTAACTCTGTTTGCAAGCGGTACTCAACGCTTTCCATGGCATCATGTTACTAACAGGTCAATTTCTCCCTTTTTTTACAAATGTGTAATTAAAAAATATGCATCATTATGATATACATAAATGGTAACCTCAACTTCTGTCCCTCAAACACGTATGGCATTAGGTTTGACAATCTTCAGTGAACCCAATTTGAAAATAATTCTTGCTACATGCTATCAAATATGGATAAGAGTTTTTTTTTCAGTTCTGTTCAAGAGATGTAAGCCATAAAGTGCATTTTATTAATTTTAAATGTCTTCACAATTACTTTCTTAAATTTAAGATTTTGTTGTTATTTATATTGGTAGATTACAAAAAATTCATTTTAGTATATTTCCAAAGGCAATCGTTCTTTATTAATAACGGTAACAAAGAATATGATTAGATTCCACTGTAAGAATTAATTGAGGCAAAATAGCTGCAGAGGAAGACGACTGTCTCCTAGAGTCCAAATGTTGACGTAACTCGCGCCTCAACCAATGCGTAACACTCATAGGGCTCCCCCTGCTTATGAGGGAATAGTTCTTATTGAATGTATGACGCCAATTTGAGTCACCTGTTTGGCAACGACAATCTACGAAGACGCGCAGGTCAAATCTTGTTACAAGGTAAGTCAATTACACACACACACACACACACACAGACAAAGTTCAAAATAGCTCAATATATGTGCGGTATAATTAATTGCTCTAGACTATACGTATTAATGTTTAATAGAAGATTCTTAAAACAACCTGTTAGTGTGCTAATTTTTGTGATATTTGTGATTACTTTTCCCGAAAATGATACCTTGAGATCTCAACGGTATTGTGCGGCATTTGTAATCAATTTTGTATACATTATTTGAGATAAACTCTTTTTTTTTTATTTTTTTTTCCGGAGTGAGAACGTTGTGCAAAGTACCTGACGCCAATGGAAGTTTCCAGTCTTTTGATGAATAAGAAAGCAGATTCAAGTGTAAAGCACCAAAAAGGACCAAAAAGTGTACAAGGGCATATGCAAATTGCACTGTTGTGAGTTTAAGTGTTCAAAACCCACCGGTGGGAAAGTAATCTGAATTTAAACCCAAGGCTAGCAACGTGAAAAAAATCTATTTTGCTTTTATTTTTACATCTTATTGCAATGTTAATATGTTGGTTATTACTTAGAATCCACATCCTTAACAAATGGGCATTACTTAAAGTTTAAATATTACTTTCTTACGCCTAAGATGCAAATTCATGTGCTGTGTACAAGAGGTAGATTAAATTTAAAGGATTTATATGTGAACATGTTATAAAACAAACCATTTTACATAGGACTAGTGTTTTAAACGCTGGGAACAAAACAGGACATTTTCGAAAAGAAAAGGAAAAATTGTTTTGACGAAATCGTTTTTTTTTGGGGGGGGAGGGGGCTTTTTTAACAGAATTAATTATCACATCTAATGCGTTTGTTGTTTAGGTCTAGTACAATTAAATGTTCTTGCGTTAAAGAAATATATAGAAAAAACACTCAATTTATATTAGGAATCCAATATATCTCATTAGCACCCTTGTACATAAGAAAAATGTTTCGTTCGCTTTTGTCCGTTAGGCATCTTCGTATCAGACCGAGAAAACAACTAAAAACTCCGGTTTTTAAAATACATTACATAGGATACAAGGATTTTATTGTATCCTAACGTTCCTTCTGGAGAAATATCTCGTGTAATATTTCGTGTCTATTTTTCAGGATCAGCTGAGCCATCTAAAATAAATACGGTTGTTTTGAAGTGTAATTTATTTTTATTATTTTTGTTGGAATTTGAAATATTGTTTTATGCTTATTAGCATGTTTTATTTACGTAATATATATTAGCCACAGGTAAGTAGCTATACATTCGCCAATTCCAAATTAGGACAATGTATATAAATTGTTAAAGAAAATACACAATATAGGAATTAATAAGCAGTTTATAGTACAAAGGTAAATTTATGTTGTTGACGTAAAATTACAACCAGTATACTTGATTCAGCCCAATTAATAAAGCCTTGGTACTGCGGTATATCCTACCATGCTGAAGAAAATGATTCCTTCTTCCTTGGGTAGAGCGCTAATCTGATCTATCGCCGTTCGAACACTGTTACACGATCCATGATTACACAATGCCTTTCAGGGCAGTGACGTCCCACAGCTACACTTGATGAGCTGTGGCATCGTGTCCAAGACGCATGACTAGACATACTCCATAAGGTCTTGCAAGGATTCATTCGTTCTATTCCGCGCCTTCGAACAGTATTTCTGAACGCTCATGGCATCCCACAGGCTAATGAGCAGTTCTTTTACACGTTGTCGCGCCTCTTACACAGGGGTAGATTTAAAAAATTGCTGCCTGAAAGTTACGTTATTTATCTTCAAAATTTGGAGTTGCTATATTATCTCGTTCTTGGCGTGGTTTTAGTGATAAATAATGCCTTAAACTGTATTTGAATTCAACAGTAATTCATTTCTTTTTTTAGAAACGCTTAGCAGTAGATGTGTTATACTTGATGTGTACTTTTGAAGTCAATATGAAATATGGATTTTAATGGTAGTACAACATTTGACAGCTCCGTGGTCTCGGAAGAGTTCAGAGTAGTGAAAGATGAGAAGATGGAAGTGTCGGATACTTTTATTCAGGTAAGTACATAACTAATTTGATGATCATTTGTTTATAAGAATCCAGAACTTTTATTGAAAACTAATCTTAGACTTTCATTTTTTTATCATGCAGTATTTATGCCAGATTTCACTAGTGTGTCTCCAATGCATAATAATACATTGTTTCAATAATATATCGACTCTCGGATTAAACAATGTTCTTTCTAAAGCCCAGCATATAAATAAAGATAACACTTGGCGTGATCTTGGAAATAAAAGCAATCTTTTCTAAATAAATCACAAACAGAACATTTCATTGTCTCGATATTTACAGCGCGAAAGTGCGTCGATACAGGGACAAACAGCACCGAGTCGCTGTAGCTCAGTGCTAGAGCGTTATTATAGCATTCGAGGGTCGTGGGTTCGACCAGAGTGGCTGGCCATCCGAATTGAATTTTTTCGGGGTTTCCCTTGAATTACACCAGCCAGATTCCGGGATAGCACCTCTTACAAGGGCCCTGGGTAACATTTTCTTATATCTTTTCCCATGTATCCCGGCCTGATCCTTAAATGGCTAAAGGCAATAAATAAAAATTTCAAAAAGGGTCAAACAGCCACTCGTCCTACAGCGTAGTATTTGAAACACCATCGCTTTATTAATAAACCCCATATTCCCTGGTGTACATTGCGAATCTTAGTAAGACACATTGCCCTGCCAGTATATCCAGACTCGTCCATCAAGGTGACAGAACATGAGCATTGACTTCTACTTCCATAGAAAAAAAAAATATTACTACTCCAATGTGCACTTCCCATGGATAAATTTAAATGTTTTTGTATATTTGCTCTTCTAATATCAAAGAGATTTGAGTTCTTTTATCAGTGTTCTAACGGAAATGTGTATCTCCCCTGAAGCTCCTGCCAAACGGTGATAGTCTTATTTGTACCATTTGAATTTATCTAACGTTTCAGGAATCTGTTGTTTGTGTATGTCAGAGTTTTCACTCAACCGCAATGTTTGGCGTTTTAAGAACGTCCCTAGAGCTCCACATTCCGCAGGTAGAAAGCAGGAGTTGATTGAGAACTGTTTAAGTTAGCTGATATGGTCCTATTACACGAACTACTGAGGTAATCCCGCGTTTTTTATATATCGTAGCCGTACAGCTATGCAGAAGGCGGTGTAATTCATAAGTAGTTATTTTGTTCACTGTTATACCTCATGGGGGTCACACTTCGCTCAAACAAGAACAATAACACCGACACCGGGAACACAATTAGTTTTTTTAGTAACTTGTGTAATTTTATGTTAAGGTTAGGTATAATGCAGCAGACGCCGACCAGATTTAAAGGCAATATTTGAAACGAACTCTGCCTCATAACCAGCTTATTCTACTGACATATTTAATATTTCAGTTTTGGAATATTCCTATTAATTTACAAACTGGCAATGGTACGTCTGTACCCCAAACTTGCACTGTGATTGGTGCAATAATCAGTATTCCCCCAGTTCATCAGGTCCATTGGAGTATATGGTTATAGATCAAATTCAAAGCTAGTTTGCAGATCACCTGAAACCTCTGCATTCAGGATTTATTCCGCACGATACACGTGACAGAGTGTTTCGTGGGGCCTTGGATTTTGGACATCCAACCTTTGGTTTATAGTAAATTCTCCAAATATTTTTACTATTACCTCATGATCGTTAAACAAAATACTCCCTTCGGTTGTTTTATTAAGAAACCTCGGTATTCTGAATTCGCTTCTTTCGTATTGACCACTAACATGTTTTTCTTCTCTAATAAGAAATCGTCACCGATAACAATAATTTCATATGGTGTTCATCAAGGCTGTGTGTCAAGCCCTTTTTTGCTAGCTACATCAACGACCTAAATTATCTAGTCTGTAGATGATCTTATATCCATCACATTTATGACGATGGCCTTTAAATGTTCTTCACCGTCCGAGCCACCTCTTAGAATAAATTAGACAAAACAAGACTTGTAATGCAATATTAAATATACCATGGTTTGTGCATTAACCCAAGAAAGACCAAAGCTTGTAGCGTCTAAATTCGTTAGTTACCGGATTGACTGTGTAATAAACTAAAAATGATAATGTTAATCATGTGTTTATCATGGCTTTTCGCTTCTTTGTTTTCTTTGCGTCGAATAGCAACGTTCTTACCTATATCGGTTAGCCTATTTCTGAATTGCATGTACGTACCGTAAAACGCTGACTACGGTAGGGTAGTATACACAGACCCTGTGGATCATTTGGCCAGAGTTATGCAAACAGATCTAAAATCCTTTGCAAACAGACCTAAAATCCGTTATGTCCGTTTCATTTTTAACCTTAGATAATATGGTCGTATGTTCTTCCTGTTTTAATAAATTAGATTTGCTTCGCTTACGTGAACAACCCAAGTTTCTTAACTTCGTTTTTCTATATAAAACACTAAATAAGCAAACATCTGTCTGTACTTACGCTTTAAACCATTATGTGATTTCCATATTTCACATGCAGTTGCACACGTCTAAATTCCTTTCCGTTCCAAGGCAAAATTCAAACGTCTTTCTTGATTCTTCACAATACTTCATTTAACGTAAACGCTTCTCAAATAGATAATTCTGAATTTGTTAAATAAAAACAATATGATTTATGTATATTATTTTATCTTGGGAATGCTTTTCATGAAGCAGTTATTTATTTAAGCCAGTACTTTACTCACGTTTAATATTTATGGTGATATACTTTAGTTTCTTTAAATTGCTAACAACCATATTTTCATTTATATTTTATAGTATTTTTGTCTTCCAATATTTACATATCCGTAGTTTAAATACAGTAAATGTACTGTTGCAATATAGTTCTTATGAAACCAACTGGCCAGATTATTGGTATGATAATAGAGTATAGAAAATCCAGGATGAAGAGACGCTTTGTTTATGCGCTATTGTCAACTAATAACATGGAGAAATAAATTGTAGATATGTTCATTGAGGGTAATGTAGGTATATGTAGAATACCATTAAAATGAAACTGATTCAGCATGGTACTCTCAAAGACTTTTAATATATTTTGTCCAACATTAAACAAGCCAATATTTTTCATTTGTGGCGCACAGAATTTTTTTTTAAATACAGCCTATCTTGAAATTTTCTGAACTAAAGGCAGGTTGAAACGGACACGGTTAGAATTGTTTGCCCGCAAGTAACGGCAATTCGTTTGTGTCATGCAGATATACCAATATTGCATTTGCGTAACTATTTTATAAATTATTAAAAGGTAACAAGTGTAAGAATAATTTCGTTTCAACGATTGCTTGTGTCTGAGCAAATTGACTGAATTTCTAGTTAGCCTGCGGTTATTACGTCTAACAATTTAACTAATTCGGAAAATTGCCATATACGTTCATATAATTCACACCCATATTCAAGCGAATAGTGGATGAAGCCTCTCTCGGAGAGAGGTGTTGATGTACTGCTTCTACGCTGTTGCGATAGGATATATAAATAGGTAGATAATGTGTGAGTGAGAGAAAGAGTTGCAGGCGAGTTGATATAAATGTGCAAATATGCATTATTAGTTTCTGAAGATAGTATCTTGGTGAGCGTGGGTACATGTCAAGTGAGCATACTTACGACGCCCATTAGAGTAGTATGTAATAACTTGTTAAGCATGTCTTTTTTAACTTAATTACACAGTGTCTGCGGAATATTCGTAAACCTACAAGTCTGCTGGAAATTGTTATTTGTGGTGATTATTAACTTTAGCTGAGTGAAATCATACATATCATATTTAACGCCATTATTTCTACAAATAAATATTGAATGATGTGACAAAACTTAAAATAAATTGATAGATTGTTCTTAATCTAATTTGTAACAACGGTGTTTCATGCTAATAATCTGAGAGCCAGAGGATGCTACATGATTATTAAGTAATGCTGTTTCTAAAATCACTATTTGTATATTTATTTGTGACTGCTTTATATTTTTTCAAACAGATATACCGTTCAATTGAGTCAAAGTCCGAGAATAGTGTAGATCCATTATGCTGGGAGGAAACAATTTCATCGGCCGTAAAATCTTTAGACGATGCCAGTGAATTCGAAGTTAAAAGTGAGTGGTCAGAAGAAAACAGCGAGATAAAAGAAGAGCACAAATCTGAAAGAACATTTACATATTCTGAAAAGTATTTGGAAAGTCCAAAATCTTGTTTCCTGGTAGGTAGTTGGAAATTTTATTAAATCCGTTCATGCTTCATATAGCCTACTTAAAATTTGCTCTTCTGTGAGAGTTTTGGATAGTAGATTATTTAAAAATATGTTTGTATAAATCTCATCTTTCATTAAGATTATGTTTCATAGACCGTTTGAAGACTTTGAACAAATACACCTGTAATATTAAAAATTAGTGTTTCGGAAAATTTATTTCTGCTGTGTATTCATCTGAGCCCAAGAAATCAATGATTGGCCTATTCATATTTGGCTCATATTATTTAGCTTTTATTTCTGTAATAAATTTGTGCCAAACACATTGAGACCTGCAATAGATTTTTCTTACGGATACCATTTTTTGCCTACTCCAAGGAAATGATCTAATAAACCATTCAGGTCACGGAGATCGCCGGAATCGAAACAGATTTGCACGTTTCTTCACAAGTATTTCCGTGCAAAAATTATGTGTATTGTTTCAGGAGCTGTAAGCCTTAATGTCTTCATCAAGATTAGGAAAATTCCCACTAAAAGTAGATAATCCTTATTATTCCTTTTGCGAACCATAAATTTTGCGTAACGTTAGTTAGATACTTAGTGTTATGTGTTTCTAGAATTAATTGTTTGGTAGGAGATAAAAGGAAATAATAATAAAAGAGGTATATATTCAATTATCCTGCATCATGAATCCGTTTGATGAAACAATGTCCTTATATTTAAAGACGAATTGCATCTATAAATTTGCTCTTTATGCCACGATATTATTTTTTGGTAAGAAACGTCTTTTTTAAAGTTTCAATTACATAATCCTACCACGTACACACATCAATACAATTGTCAAATGATGTTCTTTCAGCGGTTGTACATTATTCCAAGTGCAGAATACGCAAGAAAGCATATACTACTTTTCATCTATAGGTTTTAATCGTATACATAAATTGTGTTTCTACAAATGAAGAACAACCAAAGTGTTTTATCTTCATTCCTTGATCATTAAATAAATTTTAGCTTATGTATTCAAACACACAAATACATATACATGCGCACGTATATACAATCTACGAACACATCACGAGATTACTGGCATGAAAGTATAAACAATCGAGAAAGAACAAATTGTTCGTTTTGACGAATATTGGCTGCAGGTACCTTGGAAAACTAAACCATGCAGCTCGATATTTCCCATACCAATAAAAGATCTGAGGGTGCTTGGTGTTCTAAATGAGGAACCGTCAAAGACTTGAGACCATTTTTATCCAAATTTGGTTACAAGTTCATTTCAAAATTTAAAAAAAACAAAACACTAGTAACAAAAAGGACAAACTCTAAGTAGTATTACCAGTAATTTTCTAAAATAAAACCAGATGGAAATATAAATAATTAGAAATACTTCCCAGCATGTTATCACCAATCGTTTGTTCCTTTTCGATATCTCAAACATATTTACTTACAGTAACTATTTTATAGGATTTATGGTTCCATAATAAACATTAATTAGAATAATTTTAATTTCAACGAAAGTTTGTTTTATTAGTAAAATATATATGGTCAATTTCCGGTCGTTTGCCAGTCATTCATGTTTCAACTTAACTCATACGGAATCTTATCACGCACGTGCTTGTACCTATGTATTTATGTTTGTGTGTGCATCTTCGTGTCTGTGTTTATTTAGAGAGAGTGAAAGAGAGATTGGTTAATAGTTAGTAAATTTATTGTCAGTTCATTAAGATTATTCTCCCAATGTGTACGTAGATGCCTTCGTGATAATATAATAATAACAACGCCCGTTGCAGTAATACATATTAACTTGATGGCAGTTGCATTTTTTTAATGTAACTACATTCTGTCCACGGAATATTCGTAAACGTATAAGCGCGGGATTTTTTTTTCAAGTTGTTATTAACTGTAGCTGAGTGAAATCATTTAAAGGAGCCATACATTATTTTAAATAAAATATTACGCGGTGTGACAATGCTCTATTAGAATTGTTAGACGGCGTACCACCGGTATTTGAAACCCGTCATTTCATTGCTAAATAATGCCATATGGTTTAAACTGATGATATTTCTAAAGGCACAGTTTATTTAATTGTAATTACTTTGATTGTTTCAGTCATACTCCTCAGTTGATGCAAAGACCGAGAATAATATAGATCCATTAGAATGCGACGAATCAGTTTTGTCAACTGAGATGTGTTTCTTGGATACCACTCAGCGTAAAACTAAAAGCGACTGCTCAAAGGAAAACATAGAGTTAAAACTGCAGCAGGAATCAGGAGGAGTGTTGCCATATTCTGCAGGGACTTTAGAAAACATCAGACCTTCTCTCCTGGTAAGTAGTTTGAAATGGTATTATTAAATCCATGCTTGCTCCATTTAAATACAGTTCAGTTTGAGTTTCTATAATTTTATTGGATAATACAGAAGATATTTGTAAACTCTTTTTTTTTTAAATTACATAAGTTTTTTTAATGTATATACTCCATAAGCTGTTTGAACCATTCGAAGAAATGTAGCTTTAATATTACAATTAGTTACAATGTTATTTTAGCCTTTTAGACAAAAGGCAAAAATACGTTTTGCCTTTAACATAAGCATCATGTATCAATACGAGCAAATGTAAATGTTATTTGATTCAGTGCGTGTAGTGGTATGTATCAAAGTAAATCTGTTATAACTTTTATCCTAATCAAATTTATAAATGTTTGCTCTAGTATTTCTAATTATGATCGTGGAATGACACTATATATTAAACGCTTTCTTTATAAAGTAACTCCCTGTTACATTTTGTGATGTGACCGGCTATGAAATTAGGTGATGTACAGAGTAAGTAAAGTGCCTGGGAGTTTGATATTTGTGACTGAACTTAATATTAACCCAGCACTACCTATATTGTCCGTCGAGTTCTCTGCGTCTCGGTAACAGCACCCAAATACATTTTAGCGAAGGGATGATCTGGAATTTACTAAACGAAAATCGCGCATTAACAACATTCTGCAAGAATATATAGCTGTAAGACCATATTTCCATCTCTGAATGGAAGAATTCGCAATGCAATTCAATGTTCTTGTTCAATAATCGCGTTTTGTAAATTGTGTTAAGATTTTTGTAGATTTTACTGATATGTAAATGTTCTTTGTAGTAATGCACCCACCAGACCCACTTTCAAATATCCTTGTGAAATGTGAAGTTGTCAACATTTATTTAAAAAAAAGATATTTCGCAGGCGCATACCAATGCTAGATTTGCTTCGTTAAACACCAAGACCTCCTGGCCCGATACCTCTGAGCTTTCTAATTGGCGTTTTAACGAAGAAATCGTGCAGTTAAGTTATGTGTGCAATTAATTATCTTAGAAGCATATAGAGCATACTTTTTTAGGTTACACTGAGTTAGCATACTAATGGAATATTCACCTAATATCGGATCTCCTCTAGCCGTGCAGAGCGCTGCGATTTAGCGTGGAAATGAGTCCGCAAGTCAATGGAACGCTTCCGGAGGAAGTTGACACCACATAGCCTGAAAAGCGGAAAATTATATCGGCCTGTTCGTGGATCGAGGTACCAGTGCATGGAGCCTAAGTTCAACGACGCCTCAGATATTCTCGATGGAGTTCATATCAGGGCTCGGGAGTGGCCATCTGAGTCGTTGGAGCTTCCCTGCATGCTCTTCGAACCATTCTCGGACAGCATTGGAGCGTTGCGGCGTCACCTTTCCATCTTAAAAAACCGCAATTTCGTCAGGGTTTTAAAGGGTAGAAAAACGTGTGGAGATGGTCTATGAGCAACTGGCGATAACGATAATTATTCAGTGGGTTTTCTAGAACAACCACGAGACCTATTCCATACTAGGAAAACGCCTGCAGACCATCATTGATAAACCACTGCCTAGAACCACGCGCTCTTGACATGCGGGATCCATCGCTTCATGAGGTCTGCGCCGCACACGGTGCCTCTCAACGACATGGTATAGTTGAAATCGTGACTAGTCGGATCATGTGACGTAACGCCAGTGTTGCAACGCCCATCCGAGAGGATTGGTGTCAAATGCAAGCCGGACTCAGTGATGACCCGGGTTTGCAGGGTCACTCGTGTAGTACGATGGCTCCCATACGCAAGTGGATGCATGTTCCGACGGATTGTCCACTGGGATGCGTATTCTAATAAGGTTTGATTGTTAGTAATCGTGTGTCATTCTAGGAATTCTACAAAATTCTACCATTGTGGGTCCTTCGTAACCACGAGCATAGCGGCGTGCGGCTATCAGTGTTATTTGACTGTCTGCTTCAGTAATTAACGTCATTGAGTGTAAACTAGCGCCACATATTAGTTTGTAGCATACCAAAATCATGCTATTCAATAGTTTTTCCGCCAATTTCTCCAAACACTGTTAAATGTTACCTAATATTTTACACACAAACTCAGTTATAATGCTGGTTTCAAATATGTATATACTTGTATGTTCTAGATCTGAGTGTCCACTTGAAATAGTGTAACTTGTAAGTATTATTTTGTACATTCTGGCTTACGTATTTTGTGAGTGCATAATACTTATAGAAACTACTGTTAACACCCTACCATGTTTCTAGGATGAATCTGAATTATAAGTATGTGAGTGTGTATGCTTTATTATATGGAACGTAAATCTCAAAATATTGGGTCGACACATTGTAGTTGTTTTAGGACGCCGTGAGAACAATATGCTTGTTCGAGGATCCGGAAATAGCGATAGTCGTGGTATGAGAGGAGCATGACGGTCATTTTAACTGCACCAGTGTTTTTGCGACAAGGGGAAAATAACAGACTGGATACGTGTTCAGCTGTGATAGGTCTAAGTGAATTTTTATCCCACTGTCTTCTTTCTCAAAACGAGAAAAGGATGAGAATGTCGTAACACTACTCGAAGCTAGCTTGGGATAAGCACGTTTGTAACGCTACGAAATATGTTATGGTCTTTTACTTTCTATTTTGTTCACTTTTACTTTGTTAAGGAAAACCTAGCATTTTCAGGGGCTTTATAAACATAACCGGATTATTTATTAGAATACTGAACGTATTTTCTTTTATACATCTCATGACAAAGCGTGGTTTATCTTACTACTTACATCTACTTCTTACAAGATACGTTCACTTGACCGATATTGATTTCATATTAAACAAAATGTAACTTTCCTCGTTCTTATCAGTGCTTAAAAAGTTCTCTAAAATTTCGAGGCCAATGAGACCCCTTGAATAATTTTGTGGTTGTCATATGTAAACAGTGGATATTTCATAAAATATATTATGTTTTATTAAAGTTAGACATGCATTTCTTGCATATTACATAGTAATGCACCATCATATTGCAATTAGCTAAGAACTAGGATTAATTAACACTGTAATAACAAATTATTTTTTGGTTAGTCAGATTAGCTACTTTTATGTAAAAATACGGTCTCTTCCATGGTTTTTAATTTTAAAAAAATCTATTAAAAGATTAATATGGTGAAACTTGTAATTTTCAATATTAATATTAGTCATACACCATAGCATGTTTACAATTTTGAATCGTCCTAGTATGACACGAACGTCTCTCGTGGAGTTAAAACTTGCGCACAGGAACAGTAGCTAAAAACACATTGAAAGAAGAACACCCCAATGCGTTGCTTTGAACGAAACATCGAACGCAGGTGGCGTACGACACACGCTTACATAGCCGGAACAGCGATGTCTGAAGACGCTGCAGTACTTACGACGCCTTGTTGAAAATGCTTAGAAAATAATGGATTCTCAGCACTAAGATAAAGTATAAACGGTGGTGAGCGGTAGCGCTGTCTTGATACCGGTAAAGTGGTGAATTTAGAGCAAAGAACTAGTGGCCAAATCTTATGATTGGTGCCCCTCAGAGCCATTTTTTGAAACATTTTAAACTCTAGTCCTAATTTGTATTGTAGTATTTTTAACGGCCCATGCTAGTAATTTTCTTATTTTTGACTTTTCCCTAATCAGAGATTCCAGAGTTATTGTTTTTACGGTAGGCCACATCGAAACATAATTAACCATCATTAGTAAAAAAGTAATTTGAATTATTCAACTACTATTACGAAGAACATATACAAACATTTACTATTTTTTTTGTGTGTGTGTACGCGATATAGGCCTTCGGATGCGTGATTCGTATAATCAACCTTCACGCATTTATTTATATTCGGTACAGCGTTATAATATTTTTTAATTACTGCATGCATTGTTTAACATCCAATGTAACAGCATTTCACCCATACAACTTGTATTTTTTTTTACATAGTCATTTATGCGGACAATATCAGCATTAATTATTTTGCACTTTGCACATACTTCTTTCTGTGCATTGTGATTGGTTCGATATCAATACGTAACTCTATTATTCGTTACTCAACATGCCCCAATTCACAACATTAGCCGCTTTAGGCGTACGGCCACAAGCATTAACAGCATTAAAGCATTAACGATCCGTGAAAAATTAATGACTTGTTTTTCATAGATCCTTAAAACGTTAACAATTCAAAATATCGTAAAGTAACTTTTATTCTGATTTCAGCTGGAAAAACAGGAAGCAGCAAATTCAGTCTCGGAACGTTTCCATTGTGAAATATGTGAATATAAAAGTGTTAAAAAGAATCATCTGAAATTACACATGTTAACACACACAGGAGAAAGGCCTTTTCAATGTGAATTATGTGAATATAAATGTTCTCGAAAAGGTGATCTGAAAAGGCACATGTTAACGCATAAAGACGAAAAGTTTTTTTAATGTGAGACTTGTGCATATAAATGTATTCAGAAAAGTAATCTGAAATTACACATGTTAACACATACAGACCAAAAGCCTTTTCAATGTGAATTATGTGAATATAAATGTACTCGAAAGAGTGCTCTGAAAAGACACATGTTAACACACACAGCCGAAAAACATTTTCAATGTGAGACTTGTGGATATAAATGTACTCTAAAGAGTAATCTGAAAACACACATGTTAACACATACATGCGAAAGGCAATTTCAATGTGAATTATGTGAATGTAAATGTGTTCAAAAGAGTGATCTGAAAAGACACATGTTGACACATACAGACGAAATGCCTTTTCAATGTGAAACATGTGAATATAAGTGTATTGAAAAACGTAGTCTGAAAATACACATGTTAAGACACACAGACGAAAGACCTTTTCAGTGTGAATTGTGTGAATATAAATTTATTCACCAAACTGTTTTGAAAAGACACATACAGACGAAAAACCTTTTCAATGTGAGACTTGTGGATATAAATGTACTCTAAAGAGTAATCTGAAAACACACATGTTAACACATACATGCGAAAGGCAATTTCAATGTGAATTCTGTAATTATAAGTGTACTCGAAAGGATAATCTGAAAACTCATATCAACACACACATAAGAAAGGCCTTTTAAATGTGAATATAAATTTAATCGAAAGGGAATTGCAAAAGACAATAAATACAGACGATAGGCCTTCTCAATGTGAATATAAATATATTCAAAAGAGTATTCTCTTAACACACACAGACGAAAGGTTTTTTTTTAGAATGAATCAATTTATTTTAACAATTTGCCTGAAATGCACATACTACTATATACATGAAAATGGCGCTTGGAATGAGGAGATTCATGTAAGTGTAAATGAATTCGAAATAGTGATTCGTAAAAACGCAAAGGTTTGAACCAACACGTAATAACATATGGGCTTATCAAACGTTAGTATGAATGTGGTTTAAAGACAAAGGGATATCCGCATCAAGAAAGGCTTTTGAGTGTTAATCGTTCGGCTACATCTGAATTAAAAATAATGACGTGTTTTGAGTGTCTTCCATGAAATGTTACAGTAAAGGAAAATATTCTTTCCCTCAGAAATCTCCAGAGTCAATAAGTAAAGTTTAACTAAGGCATGGAGGAATCATTTTAAGTGTCAAATATGTATGTAGTATAATGACTTATTCTTATTGAGAAAAGAAACGAGATCGATGGTCAATACAAACTGAACCTTCAGATTATGATAAATTGACTTCGGAATCACTTTTATCTACCCCTGCTGGAAATTTGAATATTTTGTTTTTATTACGCTTGGACGTGTCAAGCTGATTAGTCTGAATACTCATGATTCGTTGCTACTCTAAAAAAACGAACTACGGTGTCCTAGGAATATAAGGAGGGAATTTTATTGTTATATGAGTGATGAGGAAGCAATCAAAACTTATTCTCTTTATACTCGAAATTATTTCATTTGTATATCTGTATCGTAATATGGAAATATCTTTGCTAAGTTAACAGAAATTTTATGTATATTTAAATATTTCCATCAATTACTAATAACGAATATTACTAAGTACAGTAAACCTTCGATTTCCCGCGTTATTTTTCTTTTTACAATTAACGTATAGAATTCAGTGCTTCATCGAAACATTCAATTCCGTAAATGAAGACAAAAATGTAGGAACAAGACAATGGTTATATTTGTGACTAAATATTCTTGAACACTTCAATCACAAATATATTTTTTTTAACATTAAAATACACTAAATGTCCATTCCCAATTAGCATTCAGCGATGGTAACCACTTGTGTATACAAATACCTATGCATATATATATATATATATATATATAGGAATCGCCCTGGATCAGCGGGTAACGCGGCTAAGATTCTGGCGACTGGGGTTGAAATCCCGGCAAGCATTCTGTAGTCTTATATCGGTGTTTCCATGCCTGGTGATATGAGGTACACTCGTCCTCATGACAAATTTAGTGTCATTAGTACTGCTGGGAAATATGGTAAAATTAAAACGGTTGCGCGTTGGACCGACCAAGGCAGCATAGTTAGTAACTTAGGTCTAGAATATGTGGTGCGTTATTCGCGGGTTATGCGTGTTGCACAGGGAATAGTTTTACCA
Organism: Lepisma saccharinum; assembly: GCA_022664845.1. Classification (NCBI taxonomy): domain Eukaryota; kingdom Metazoa; phylum Arthropoda; class Insecta; order Zygentoma; family Lepismatidae; genus Lepisma; species Lepisma saccharinum. The sequence continues at coordinate 18,004 of JAGDQP010018954.1, forward strand.
TATACATAATCAGCCATATTAAATTCAATAGTGGAGGGAGGAGTTGGTCTACTGCTCCCACGCTGACTAACCTGGTGTATATATATATATATTAATATCTTGACCATAAAGTCCGTTGCCCCCCGTGTATCTTCCAAACGACTGCGAATATGAGCAAACACAAAAACACGTATTTTATTATTTTAGGGGCTTTAATTTTGAGCTATAATAGTTCCACTCAGACCTCCCAAATTGAGGTACGAGGGGGTCAACTTGAAAATTTTAAATGACAAAGGGGGTCGAGTAATATAACGTTTGAAAGGTCTCGACAAAAGAAATTTTTGCGGAAAGTTTCAAGTCGCTATGTAGACCCCATCCAAAATGGAGGCGGTCACATTTCGTGTCCATAAAGTCCGTATAAACGACGGCGCATATGAGCAAACGCAAAAACACGTTCCTCATTATTTGAAGGGGCTAACAAGTTTAGCTATGAAGGTCCACTTTGTGTCCCCTAGGGGGAGTAAACGGAGGTCAGGCTCTACTTAAAATTGCCAAGGACAAACTTGGTCGAGTGATACCTACCCTATTGACAATTTGCCACCGAAGCTCCCGGCCCGCCGTCAGGTACAGAGCGAGAACCGCCAGTGTAGATATGTACTGGCGGTTAGTTGTTGTGAGCTCGTCGTTTGCTGGTATAGCGGCGATTATGCGATGCACTCGAGCTATCCGACGGCAGGATCCCGCCCGAGCGGAAAATGACATGCGGCCGCCAACTCCTTCCCGCCGTTACGGATATGGTCATTTGTTATTGTAGGGGGAACAGCGGATATTAGCAGTGTATACTGCGCTGTTACTGCTACATTCATTTCTTAAGAACACGGTTGAGAATAAACAATATGAACGACAAAAAAAATGCCTAGGGGCAATTTGTATACTATTAGCAAAAAAAAGCGTTCGCCAACAAGCTTCCCAAATATCTTCGTAAGACAAAAGACATGAAAAAGCATTACCCAGTTGCAAGACCAGCATAGCCGAGTGGTTAAGGCATCAGACTTCGAAATCTCGTCACTGACAGTCGGAGACACGAATCCCATCGCAAACATTCAAGAACTTGACTCACTACGAAATAAATAAAAGCGAAGACAATGCAAAAAGGTAAACTTAATACCGATACCACTGCGTCCAATTCCTTTTTTTGTGTGTCAAAGCAAATCTGACGAAGAGAACAATACCAGGGCAGAACGAGAGCGGTATAATGGCGGAATTCGGGCGGTATAGCAGGTAGGTGGAGTCTCAGTGGCGGGACGAGAGCGGACTTGGCCAGATCTTTGGCGGAGACGAAGTGGCATGCCGCTAGCGGACCGCGGGCTGCATTAGTGTAAAGTCGCTAGAGGCCCGCCATAGGACCTTCGTCGCCTTGACAAGGGGGTAGTGTCAATGGATTTGATACAAGAAATAATTTGGGGAAACCTGAAAATTTAAAACTGTGTGATACTCCAAATGACAGTAAGATGAAAGTTCTAAATCGAAACTTCTATTCCTCACTCAGACAGCAAGAGGTCTAGAATTTACTCTTCACAGGAATATCTGTATCTAACTCTTGTCATGATTGTTTTTGAAGTTCTAACATACCCAAAAGTAAGCTGCCCAAATAAACTATCATAGTTTTGTATTGCTGGGAACATTTCGAAACATTTTTTTATTTAATTTTCTCTATGAGTATTTGCTGTTAGATGCAAATTGTCAGTGTGGTGAAGAGGTTCCAAATTGCTGACAATAAGTTTTCCGGCATGTTCCTAGGTACATATGCCTTAACCAATGAATAGTTTCTACATGTTCAGGCTATAAATAAGTAACTTTAACGCGTGTATCTCCGAAACTTTCATTAGCAAAGTGTAACTGGAAAGACACTATTGAGTGGTTAAGGCGTAGGAACAAGCTGGAAAACTCATTGTCAGCAATCTGGAACCTCTTCACAACATTGCCAATTTATATTCATTAGCAAACTATCATAAACAAAAATTAAAGAAAAAGAAAATGTTTCGAAATGTACCTAGCATTACAAAACTATTCATTAATATAGCAGCTTACTTGTGGATACGTTAAAACTTCGAAAAGAATCACAACAACAAAAGTTAGATTCAATAACTTCTAGACCTCTTACTGTCTTAGTGAAGAATTGAAGTTTTGTTTTATAATTTTCATTTTACTGCCATTTGGAATATGGAACATTTTGAAATTTTAAGGTTCTCCAAATTATTACTTGTGTCAAACCCGTTGACACTAGGTATCACTCGACCAATTTTGTCATTTGGCATTTTAACGTACACACTGAACTCCGTTTACTTTCCCGTAGAAGACACGGAGTGGAACTTTTATAGCTCAAATGTTAACCCCTTACAATAATGAAGGACGTGCTCTTGCGGATTTTTTATATTAATAGTTGTTTTGAAGATACACGGGGTGGCAACGGACTTTATGGACACGAAACGTGGCCGCCCCCATTTTAGATGGGGCTTAAAAGTTTCGGCAAAATAGATATTTTGTCGAGACCTTTCAAACGATATATTACTCGACCCCCTTTACCATTTGAAATTTTCAAGTTGACCCCTGTACCCTAATTTGGGGGTCTGAGTGGAACTTTTAGAGTTCAAAATTCAAGCCCCCCAATATATATATATATAATAATAAATCACAGCTATATTCAATCCACTAGTGGATGAGGCCTCTCCCCGAAGGGAGGAGTTGGTCTACTGCTCCCACGCTGACCAGACGGGTTGGGTGAGGAGAGCCGAAGCTCTCACTGTGATCGCCACTCTCTTTATTCACAGCAGCTCCCCAATTGTCCTCACGATGCTGGGTCAACACCGAAATTATATATATATATATATATATATATATATATATATATATATATCCTATGCCTTCGCTCACGCTCACTGCTCACTATTAAAGGGGTTCCGAATTCGTCGATTTAATTTTAGTGCAGCTTATAAATTTCACACCTCTAAACCAGAAGTGATGAAACACTTCTATCCAGAGATCCAGTCAGTATTTTTAGTTTGTGGAAGTAAAGCAAAAATTGGAGAGAAGCAAGTTGAATTGTTCCAGATTTTATAGAGAGTTTTAATCTATATTATGCTACACACTTCCAGTAAAAATTAAGTTAGGGCCGTGTACTTGACAATCCGGGGGTTACATCACCATTGGGGGGATCTGACAAATTCCATCATTCTATAATTCACTGTAGCATATCTATTCTATTATCACTTCACGTTCACCTGGTAATAACAAGGAACCTCTATGGATTTTTGCATTATTATCTTAAAGTGAGTTTGAAGGAAATACTCAGGTTGTTCACCCTCGTATACTTCCTCAAAACCCTACGCATAATAAGCGCCTGATATGTAGGTGTATAGAAAACTAAAAGTTAGAATGCAGTTATCTACATCCGTCAAACTCTTAACTATTTTACTATACAGCGTATTTGAAGATTAGGACAAACAATAGCACAACGTAGAGTACAGTAAATACAAAACGTTTCGATAAGATAAAATGACTTGTGTGGGCGGTAACAGCACTATGCCTTACGCCCTTCCCGATACGGCGGAGCCCCTTATCTTTGTCACATCTAAAAACAATGTTTCGAGTCATTGAAGGGTGAAATAAAATTGCAAGGGTTAGAGAAAACCGGTATCATCTTGCGCATTGGGGGCAAGCCCATGCAGTGTGTTTTAAACGCCATGTACATCACGTCTACATTAACATATAGACTATAACCTGACTTTAACTAACCCATAATGCTCGCTCGAGAAACTGTCAGTGTTTTCTTGTAGACGTTCATTCATAACATACAGCTTTGTTCGATTTTCCCGAAGAGATGTCGGGGATCTTCCCTGGTGCGTAAGTATTTTATCACTGGTTGTTGATTCCGAATATTATCCCAACCAGGGATAAAATCTTTGTATTTCTACTCATTCAGGTCATATTTTGAAATTTACCAGCAACCACTAGCTTCAGGATCACCCCTTCATAGTTTATAGCAAATCGAATCCTGACACGGAATGTCGCCATAAGTATTCCTATGCATGCTACCATGTTTATTGGGTGTTGATCAACTCGAGTGCGTATTTAACAAAATAATGACATAGCTTTTCGTAATATTTTATGAATTGCTGGTTGTCACTAGATATTTATAAAATTGTCTGCGACAGTTAGGGGTAAAGTAATAAGGGATGTAAAGCGTACACATTCTTCAATACCTAGCGGAAGATACTGGCCATAAAGTAAAGTTTATCCAAGGAAGCTCTTATTTTTCTCTGGTATCAATGGTAGCGTGATATTTCAAGCTTCGCAAGATAAATGCAAAATAGAGATGTACGTTTGTACTCAGTTTATAACACACAACGCACAATTGTCATTTGATTTTCTTTCTCGGTAATTCAAAAAAGTTGAAAGGTCATTTGGGCCTTTGTACATAATACATACGAAATATAAAGCCACTTTAGCATTACTCATCAGTTTGTTTTAAATGCAACACATAGGGATGCATTGCTTTTTACATGTGAAGGAATGTTGCAGCTAGTTATTTTGCCAGAACCCCGATAGGGAGATGCTACCTCTCCAGCTTTACAAGAACATTAGATATTTTACGTTAAATAGAGCAAATCGTGAAAACCTAAATACACACTCACCAATTTGGGTTTCACATTCGTTCAAGAAGTTCTGGCGGACATAGCACGCAACATTCCAACCAAATGTATTTTTGGAATCATACTAATTTATTGTTGTGCGTCCTGTAATTCTGACCATGGGGGAATAAATGTGTTTTGCGATTTTTTCTATATGTTTACAGTACCAATCGACGTATGGACATAATAATGGAAGACACATTTTATCAATTTATCTCACATTTATCAACAGATGTTTCGCCTGTCGAAGGACGTACGAATCCATTTCCTTCGGAGCAAGAAACGAAGGTACCTTCAATATTTCCTACCCGGAGGGAGTAGGAGTTAGGAGATAGGAATTGATTCCGAACGACCCCTTAGTGTTTCCACGAGTCGAGATGAGACAAGACTTCAGGCTGTCTCGTCTCGTGCAAAGCGTGTCTGGTCGAGTGTCTCATCTCGCAAATATATGCTTGTTTAGTCCTATGTCTCGCCTCGAAAAGTTCTGTCTCGTATCGTTTGTCTCGTCTTGTCTCGTAAAATATTTCAGAATATCATGCGAAGAACGTTAAAATGTAAGAGATTGCACTATGCTGATCAAGATACAATTCCTACCAAGCTATTATTATGAACATAATATATCAACATAATAACAGATAGCAGATAATTATACTTAGGAAAAGAAACACACGCGAACGCAACATTATCATATAAATAGTATACACGCTGCTGTAGCCCGGTGGTAGCTTATGTGCACAGCCCCCGACTGGACTCGGACTCACTTGTTTAAGAGTGGGCATTCTGACTGGTTTACTTTGTGAACGTTTTCGCGAGGGTTTTTTGCATTATGTTTGTTCAATATCGATTTATTTTTTAAGTATTAAACTGCCTTGCTAGGGTTGGTAGTTCCTAACCCGCGGGGATCCTGATCATTTTGGTGGGCGTTCTGAACTTTTTTAAAGCCGGTGTTCTGAACTTTTTTAAAGTCGGCGTTCTGACCGATTATGCATTTGGCCGTTCTGACCAGTTTTGTGAACGTTGTTGCCATTTTTACGAGTGGGCGTTCTGACCGGTGGCCGCTCTGACCATTTCTGAATTTGCGTGTTTGCCATTTTGCCGGGCGATCTGACCGTTTCGGTGGGCATTCTGACCATTTTCAGAAGTGGGCGATCTGACATACCCCCTTTCCGAATTCAATGGTCCTCCGTTCCGCTCCGTTCTGCTACGTCCCGTTCACTTCCGTTATGCACACTTATCCGAATTAAATAAGTGTTTAAAATTTTAACCACAGATGTCACCCAAGTCTGGAAACAGCTGAGAACCCTCCGCGCGTAATGCGAGTGAGTATTGGGCAACGCCGATTCAAGATAGTTTGATGCGAAATGAATAAGCCGAAAAGCAACATGAATGAAGATAGACGTAGGCGTAGAATTCCCATACCTGTAAGTATTCGGCATATATTAAATAACGACAGACGAAGATTGATAGCTATTCGAAGGATGATAACAATTCTGCAGGTTATTCTGAAAGTTTTTGCAAGATAAGTGCGTCTCATGAACTATGAATCACTAAATAATGTTATACCAGGATCTATAAATAACCACCTAAGTCGTGAGCCTTGACAACGTTACGCATTTGAAGTTCTAAAAACACTTCAAATAATTATAATAGTTCTTAATCGTAGACTACTTATATGCAAAGGCGTCGCCAGGAATTTTCCCAAGAAGGGGAAAATCAGGAGAGCATTATATATATAAAAAATGTGTGTGTGTGTGTGTCACTGTCACAGATATAGGATAAATTTGCAGATGAATCATGAAGAGGAGCAAGTTATACTCATTTATTTATTTATTACATGCGATTACAGAACGTTCATTAGACTACAGTTTACTATTTTCTTTAGACAAGATAAAATTAATTTAAGGGTGTAAAATTTTATTAAACATCGTTTGCTGGTTAGTTAGAGTTTTCTCCTTTTAGTAGCACTATCGTTTGTAATGACAAAGCAAGAAAGTACAAAGCAAGATATGGCTGTGTTAAAACTTTTTGATATCACAGCGACCATCACTTGTTTGTGTTAAGTCAATACAACAAAATGTTATTGATTTCGGCGATTCAACACAATGGATGTGCTTTTAATGCTGATTCAAGACAATATTAGTAATACCATAGTGTTGAACCACCGAAATCACACAACAAACGGTGTTAAGAAAAAAGTGGTACTCTCCTCGGGTCACCGGAAAGTGTTTAATTATCACAATCAATTTTTGCAGTGTACCACATTCGCCATTTGTGGAAAGGTGGAAATTCCCAGGCAGTCATAGATACTTCCGTAAAACATTTTTCCTTCCGACTTTCTAGGGGAGAACTTGCTAATAGTTTGCTGAACGATATAAAAATAATCTCAAACATAAAATAAAATTGAAGTCATCATAATTTTCAAATTAACTTATTGGAATATGAACTCAGAACACAGTACAACATTTTTAACAGTAACTTCTCAGTAACGCAGGACACTAACCCATCCAGTATTTTTGAATATTCAGGATAATCAAATGCCTGGCATGTTAGAGCTCGTTGTTTATTACAATAGAAATTAATGTAGTGCGATCAATGACTATTACATAATTTGAAGTCACGAAAAGCGAGATGGCATAACGTTATCAAACAAAGAAAGATTTCAATAATTCAGGAAAATTTAAAACGGTGAGTAATAGCACTTTTAATAAATTCTGTGTTGGATGTCGGAGATTACATCTCTGGTGCTAGGGGTCGTCGGATCGATCCCTGCTCATGCTATGTGGGCTTTGTGGTGGACAAACACCGTGTGCGTGGATTTTCTCGGGGTACTCCCGTTTCCTCCCACTCTCTTCATTCCACCACTTCATCCATACGGCCTGAGACATAGTTGCCTAAAGATCTTAAAAAACTAAATTCAAATTCGGAGATTACAGAAATAGCACATTTTAACAAACATTAATAGATAATTTATGTGTAAGAATTCCTATCGACGAAAAGTTTTGCTAGGTAAAATTTCTGTTCTGCATTCTCCCAGCATCACCCATTCGGCTTCAGCCAAAATTATGTAAAGATCTTAAAAAATTCGAATTCAGATTCGCTTTGAGAGCCCTTGGTAATCAGGCTCAATTTTTTAAAAATAATGGGCAAATCACAATAAGAATGACATTTTAGGAAATGGGCTGGATAATTCTTAAGAATATCTATCAAATTAAGTAATCCATAATTTGGAAATATTTGCTATTGATAAGAAATTTGAAATCCTGGGCTATGCCATGCCGGCTTAAGTTAGCGCCCTTCAAATATCTCTGCTATAAAAAAATTAGCTTCAAAATGAAATAGTTCATTTCGTTAATGTTATATGAGTCGCTTTTCAAAATAACAGTGTTTTTCTTGATTTGTTCGGTATTTTTAAAAACTAAAAATTAAAATTATTTATAAAGAATGTGTATCTTACGATTGACCTACACGTGCTTTTTAAACTTTGTATATAAATGCTTGCGTGTGTGAAAGCGAGAGAGAGGGAGGGAGAGAAAGAGCGAGAGAGAGAGAGACACACATCTTATTCATTGACTTTCTAGAGGAACTGTTTCAAAATCGTAAAACACAGTACGCACAAGAAATAACACTTACATAATAGTACAAAAAAAACACAATAGCATTTGTGTTTTTACTTTCGATGCTTTAACATAGTTTGTTTGGTGGGCATAAATTGGCGTATTTGTGATTACATACATTGAAATAATTATGGTTGAGGAAATGTAACGGTAGAATCTCAAATAGCTTCTTATGGAATGCATGCAGTGAAAAGCACAAAAACATACATCAAATATATGAAAATAGAATAGAATTTGGTATAAAATCTTAAATCAAGGGGGGCAAGTGCCTTTGCCCCTCCCTGCCGACGCCCTTGCTCATATGTTGACATGGAATCCCATTGGGGAAATCCAACCAACAATATTATTTTCACAGTGCGAAGTTGAAATTATCCAATGATCATGAAGATATATCACTCAGAACATGGTACAATATCGATAACATAGTGTAAAATAAAATCTTAAACTATTAAAATATTTAAATTCAAATACTTTGGCACGGTCATTCATTTTAAACTTGCAACACGTGATCAATTCTACACATTTGTCCCAACTCCCAAGTGAAGAACAAATTTTGGCTTGCAATATTCCGCTCTGTTTTCTTTTCAACATGGCAGCAGCGCGCAACCGAACGGAGGGTCAAGTCACCATCTGGTCCTCCGTTGCTCCGTTCACTTCAATGCTCCGTCGAAGGGGGAATTCGGATAACCATCGACGGTGCATCCGACGGAGCAAGGGTACGGAACGGAGCATAAAGTGCCAATTCGGAAAGGGGGATAGTCTCCCACTAACATCCAGGAAATGGAACTTCGAAAATGGCTCCTTCCAATTACAATTTGTATACGCCTCTCAAGCCGTATGCTACCAGATATTGAACACAGTTTTAATTTCCGTCTCAGAGTAATTCCATGATGTGGGTTTCGGCGTTAATCCTGCTCATGACTTTTGATGATAATCCATTCATTATTGGAATAATTGCGAAAAAAAATCAACCAGAATACGATATCGCAACACTAAAAGAATGTTATTATCGTACCAAATTAATCTACCGAAGTATCGCTCCTCTCAAACGATTCCATCTTGTCACTTTCGGTATTATCAGGACTGCTAGATTTTCGACGTAATTGCACTTTATGTTATTCCTTTTCGTGCTACTCCGCGGCCTAGTCAAATTTTTCGGTCGGTGTTATTCCGATCTGTTTTACTTCGATCGGTGCATTTCACTTCGATCTTAATCCAATCGACTTTGTCCTTTCGGCGTCATTCAGATCGGGACATTTACTTTCGATATTATTTCCATTATCCTATTCCTTTCGGCTTTATTCCAACCGAAGCATTTCCTTTCAATTTTATCCCAGTAGGACTTATTCCTTTTCGTTCCGTTCCGATTGCTGCATTTCCATTCGGTGTTATTTCGATCGGTTTTATTCCTGTCGGTGTTATTCAATCAGATACACTTCGTTGTTATTCCAATTTCTGTCTTATTCCATTCGGTGTTACGCTCACCTCCCACAATAACTAGTTTACAAAATTTACATAATGATACATGCTAAGAAACCCAAGCACAAATACACTACAATAATTACATTATAGCAATAAATAACTAGAGAAAAATGAAAGTACGGTCCTTAGCTTATCTACTTAGAAACTGATACATTAAATTCGTAACTTAACAAAGCCTTCTTTAATTTATTAGCTTAACCGCGACCAATAACAAAAATCACTTTTGCCAAATTAGTTTTATGCTCCCCCTTCCAAAAGTAATTCTTATGAGCGACAATAATTAGCAGTACACATTCTAGCGTTGTTCACAACAATAAGTTAATTATTTAATTGGGGACCAGAGTTTACATTACTCATTTTTGGCCCCTATAAAAATAAACACGCTATTAGCTAACGGTCAAATGATCCACCACAAAAGCATGAAACCGACCTATTTTATTTAACAGAATATTTGTGAGAACTGTTTTTAATTAAAACTATTGTTAAAAACAGAGAACTTTAACACAACATATTTACAAACAGTTAAATTCTGTATTATGTGCTTACATTCAGTTTCTTTCTATCGTTTCCTCTTTCTGATGCTGAAGCCAAGCCCGTGTAAACATAAGAAATTGTTAGTGCTGTCATCTATACAGCAAAAAATAACTACAGTTCTATCAAATGAATTCCTTTTTTGCCCCAAGCGTATCACTGACGGAATTTTAACCAGAAGTTGCGTTTAGAAAGTAGTGCAAAGCATAGACTTATAAAACCTCTCCACTAGAGTTAGGCCTGGCGCTGCTGATGTGGCGCCACTTGAAAGTTGAGCGAGAGAATGTTTGTTTTGAAACAACACGTATTATGAGTTCGGATCACATGGCTGCTGTGCTTCGCTATTTGGTATTATCTTAGTTGATTCGTTTGTATTTGAGAAGAAAATGCCAATCTCCTGTGCAGCTCACGGTTGTACTAAGAAATAAGAAAGAAAGTAATGTATAGTTTCACAAATAAATGATCATTTAATATTATTCCGTGAAAAATGTTTCATTATGTAAGATGTTATTTCGTGTAGTTTATGTCTGCTAGAAATATAGAAGAAAACACAAATCTTTGATTAAACCCCTCGTACACGATTCAATAAAGCTTGAGCAAGAGCGTTGAACAAGCAATTGGATGAAAATGGCGTCACGAATCAGAGACTCCGCACAGGAAATCTCTTCAATTCAAGTCTTTTCATCCAATTCGTCCTATTTAGAACATGTCCTATTTTTATTGAATTCAACGCAGTGATCTACCAATCACATCGCTTATGACTTGAACACGTGACAACTGTGCTTCCGGAATACTAAAAATTAAAATGTGAACATGGAGCAGGGAATTTTTAAGCCCTCGTTTTTATGATGTGAAATAAAGAAATTATCAGAAAATCAAAAAATAAAATAAAGTATCTTTACAAGAAATTCCATCGCATCTTGCTGAGGTAAAGTGTACCTGATGTTTCTTCTGTAGTTTTTGTAGAATCACTATTGCGATAGAAATTGATACAGATGGTTTACTATAATTCCTAATAAAGTTTGTATTGTATTTAGATGCAGTAGGATATTAATATTTAAAGTGCCTCTGAGTTGCTCATAATTTATGTGGAAAGGTCGAGTTTTTATTTACTGTATGTAGGAAGTTCAAAGCTGCTAAACATAGAAGTATTTGGGTACACTTTAGTATACGGCACAAGACAATGTAATGTTTTCCAACGTATGTGAAAGTGATGTAACTTAAAATATAACAAATAAATTAGAGTGAAATAGCGAAAATTACTTGGAACTACTTGGCTGCTTCCACGTTAGTGAGCGAGCACATTAAACCGTGCATGAAATAGCGAAAAGTACTTGGAACTACTTGGCTGTTTCCACGTTGGTGAGCGAGCACATTAAAACACACATCGCAAGTAATAAAGAATCTAACCTTCTTTAACCCGCCTTTGCTTATTCAATATTGTGGCCATGATTTTTGTAGCAAATAATGTGTCATTCATAATACGACGCAATGTTATTAATATTCCGCCGCATCCCTACAATCTGCATGTAGTAATGAACTCAAATAAATCTATTCCGACACGAAGTGTCACGATTAGCATGCCTCCACATGACGCTCTTGATCAACTGGAGTGCGTATGTAACGAAATAATAATAAAATATGCATTTTCACTTTGGATTGTTAGTGGTCGTTAGATGTTTATAGAAGTGCGTGTAACCGGAAATAAATAAAAATTTATAATTGAAAAGAGTTTTGAATAACGCAATAAAAAGTCGATGTTCGAGGCATCACCAACTACAGAATCGCAGCCGTTAATCAGGCTATTATTTTATTAAAAGCGACGCATATCATGTTTAACATTCACTCCATGTTTCCGCTTTCAACGCAGAAAGAGCAAATCGACTCATGTGCTTTTCGCTCCTTCACACTTCCGCTCAACTTATCGAATCGCGTACGAGCACCATCCAAGCACTTTCAACACTACTTGGATACAACCCTTTGATCATTCCAGTTGGATCGTGTATGCACTCATCCAACTGCTTGTTCAAGAATTTGATTCTATGTTTATTGAATAGTGTACAAGGGCCTTTAGAATTATTTGATGCGAAGGTATTAGATCGTGTTAAATCCGTAGTTATAAAACTGTCCCATAGTTATGAAGAGAAATATACACGAAAATAAGTATTCTTACATTCAGAAATGATGGAGCGTTTTCATTTAGGCCTATTCTTAATAAAGTGGTTATATTCGTGTAGAAAAAATATATCTGTCTATTTAAAATTTAAATAGTTCTAAGCCCATAATGTGATGTTGAATTTTATTGATGGCTTTAGGCACCTAATGCTCAGGTCGGGACAGGGGAGGGAAAATGATTCGGGAAGACCTATGTTGAGGTTGTCATCCCTGCATTGCTTGGTGTGCCTGAGCAAAAAAATCTAAAAAAATCTCACAAGGGAGACAATGAGCTCATATCGAAACCTGCCTTAAAATTGCATGCAGAGGAAGTAAGTCCCACAGAAAGACCATACACAAAAATTCAGCTGCCGTTTTGAACTGGAAATACCTGAAATGGCATGTTGAAATGTCGCTCACCACTGTCGACAAGTGCACAATAGTAAGTGCATTACCACCCTTTGTAAACTGCGTGTTAATGAAAGAAAGTGAATAACAACAACGTGGGTACATACTAGACCTAAGAGGAAATCGTATAGTAGAGTGGACCTTGACGGAGGCCATCTTGAAATCCGCCACCTTGAATTCTGGTCAAGTTTTTTAAAATAGTAATAGGATAATGTGATAAATGATTTTGGACTAGAATTTAATCAAAAAAACAATAGTGACGTCAGTTTTAAGATATGCGCAGGTGGTAAAATGTTACAGGTATATTAATTGTTCATGTTTCCGTTGTGCATAAGTTTCTTACAATACGACGCCTTCTAAACTGCGTGTTAATGATAATAAGTCAATAATAACATGGTGGATATATATGAAGTCGAGAGGAAAGTCCATGATAAGGGAGAACGTAATGGCCTACCATCTAAACTTCCGCCATCTTGAATAAGACACAAATTTTGTAACTAGAAAGCATAGCGTGTGACACCTCATTTTAATAGCAAATGTTCTCACCAATCCAATGGTATGCCTATTTTTGCTCTATCGTTAACCAGTACGAAGTTAGACCTGTGTTTGCAGTATTGTGCAGTAAACAAAAGAGGTAAGAAAACAACGATAACGAACGCTTCAAGGGATTGTTCAATATGTTCTCCATTCCCATTTATTGTTAGCCATTTTGCGTTCCAAGTCACGCCCAACCTTCAGCAAAGTGCTAACTGGACTGTTAACACATGCAGTGTAAATTAGCATGTTACCCATTTAAAAGAGCGACGTATTGACGTATGGTGCACAATCACAACAGCCCTAACTTCGTACTGGTTAACGATAGAGCAAAAATAGGCATACCATTGGATTGGTGAGAACGTTTGCTATTAAAATGAGTTATCGCACGCTATGCTTTCTAGTTACAAAATTTGTGTCTGATTCAAGATGGCAGATTTCAAGATGGCCGCCATCAAGGTCCACCCTACCATACGACTTCCCCCTAGGTCTAGTATCTACCCACGTTGTTGTTATTCACTTTTTCTCATTAACACGTAGTTTACAAGGGGTGGTAATGAACTTATTACTGTGCACTTGCCGACAGCGGTGAGCGACATTTCAACATGCCATTTCGGGTATTTCCAGCTCAAAAGAGCAGCTGATTTTTTGTGTATGGTCTTTCTGTGGGACTTGCTTCCTCTCCGTGAAATTTTAAGGTAGGTTTCGATATGAGCTCATTGTTACTTCCCTTGTCAGTCAGGATGGTCGGCCGCTGGAATCGAACTCGTGACGTCCCGAATGCTATACCAACGCTCTACCACTGAGCCACGGCGGCTCAGTAAGAAATATGCTATTGAAAAGACTTGTTAAATTATTAGGAACAATGATGATGATGATGAGTGCTCTGCCCGAAGGTAGCTCTTGACCCGAAGATCCCAGAGCTAGGCGAACCGATGGTGATTTGCCATTGCCTTCCATCGCATGAAGATGACGTCCTAAGGACGCGAAATACAGTTTAATGTGCATTCCGAACCACTTGTGTCCCCGCTGAGAATCGAACCAGAAACACCCTGATTACACTATTAAGAACAATAGAAACAAATTTAACATCGCAACAAAAATAGATAAGAAACGCTTCTTATCGGTAACCCTGGTCAGTAAGAGGAAAGCTCGTGAATTCTATATTCATTATATACCTGAAGTCGGACACAGTAATATACTTAATAGACATGACTATTCGCATTGTTTATGATATAAAGTCAAAACACAACATTTGAAAAGCTAGAACAAACAAGGTCGTTTTTAGTTTTAAGACAAAGGCTTTTACCCTAAATTTAAAGACAGTCTTCCTCATTCGCAAATAACTTTTCCGGCATCTTCTAAACTAGCCATGGAAGCCAGTTATTTTTTATCTATATAATGTCACTTTTGATAGATGGTAGAACTTAAATATCAAGTTAAAGCTGTCCGAAAACTAGAGATAATTTTATATTCATTTTAATGACATACGTCTTGTTTCAATGATATTTATGTGAAAATTGGCCAATTTTATAATTTTCTTTGTAAATTTATGCAGGTAAACCGTTGGTTGTATAAATTACAACATTAGTACTTTGTGTGTGTAATGTTCATGTCATTTGCGTTGAATCCCTAATGCTGTATAATATTTTAAAATATATTTCTAACGTTTTTTTAAATAAGTTATTCCTCTAAGTATCAACATTATATTTAACAAATAAAAATGGGGATGGTATCTTGAACGTAGGCCCTGGCAGACATCTTCCCGAATCCTTTCCTTCCCCTTACCCTTAGATGCCTAAAGGGCATTAATAAAATTTTAAAAAAATATAAAAAAAACCTTTTCTGAGAACAAAAATAATATTTATCAAGAACGTTTTATATGTGATTTTTATATTAAATTATATATTATACTGATCAATTTAATTAGGAATTGTTTGTATGTTACATGTTGAACTTAACTAAGGTGAACTCGAATGCGAATTTTTAACTGTTTTTCTTCACAAGAAGATCGTGCGTGGCACATATAAATGATAAAACACCAGGCAGCGCACGGCTCGCTGTTTCCTTCGTGCCAAACAATCAGAGAAACAGTTGAATGTTCAACTCGCGCTACTCTGGGAATTAAAACCCACGTAGACGGTGGAGCCAACCCTGCCTCTAGTGGAGTTTTATAACTCAATGGTGCAAAGATACGTATATGACCGCACCTAACCTCCACGTTCGTGTGTTCACTAATTTAAGATAATCTACGAAAAATGCAAGGAAGGAATTATTAATAATAAATATGAACATATGAAAATATATTTTGAGAGAAAAAGGAGAGTGTAAACTCTGCCGGGACTCGAAGCCGGGCTTCTTCGTTTAAGAAGGCGAGGCATTAAGAACCGATTCCACCGAGGCACCCTGGCAGAATGTGTCTCTGAAGTTGTATTTACGTAACAAGCGAGTAGTGACCCGTTGTCGGGTCAACTTCCGTTTAAAATTCCGACAGTGATACACTCTTTTCTTTCATTTTTTGGCAAGAGGTATTTTTCCAGCAAGATATTTTTTTTTTCAGAGCTGACTTCAGACCCCCCTTTTCGAATTCAATAATCCTCCGTTCCGTTCCGTAATGCTATGTCACGTTCACTTCCGTTCTGCACATTTATCCGAATTAAATAATTGCTTAAAATTTTAACCACAGATGTCACCCGAGTCTGAAAACAGCTGAAAAACCTCCGCGCGTAATGTAAGTGAGTATTGGGCAATGCGAAATCAAGGTAGGTTGATGCGAAGTGGAGAAGGCAAAAAGCAACATGGTTGAAGATAGATGAAGGCGTAGAATTCCCATACTTGTAGCTATTCGGCATATAATAAATAACAACAGGCGAATGATGATCACAATTCTGTAGGTTATTCTGGACGTTTTTGCAAGATAAGTGCCTCTCATGTATAACCACTAAATAATGTTATACACTGCAAAAAATAGCTGTGTTAATTTAACACAATGCGATATCCCACTTTTTCTATGTTAACACAACACACGGTGTTGATTTCAGTGCAGGGAGAGAAAAAAAGTTACGCCTGCAGCGAGATTTCAACACGGGTTTCTCAGTCAGAAGTCGAGTGTCTTACCGACTTGGCTAAGTCGTCAGACAGAAAAAACACTAGATGCAAACGATATTTAGTGAACATTTGAATTAAACGACTACACTATAGATATAAACAGTGTAGGGGATCAAATACATATTGCTGAACCTCCAAACCAAACTAAGTTACTTGCACGACTTATCCCATGGTTTAACCTTTTTCTCTTTGTCAACTGGGAACCAGAATTCCCATTCATTGAGCATATTCCACTTCTATGAAAACAAGCAAGATGGCGACACTTGAGCAGCACTTGTGCATTCGTATCATAACATCATGTCAAATGCTGCGCTTGCTTTCATAGAAATGGAACCATGCTCAATGAATGGGGATTCTGATCCCTGATTGGCCAATGGAAAAATGATTAAATCATAGCATAAGTCGTGAGAGTAACTTTGTTTGTGTTTGGGGTTCAGCAGCATTTTTTTATACTCTCTACTGTTTGAATCTAGTGCTCTTTCTGTCTGACGATTTACCCAAGTTGGTAAGACGCTGGACTTCTAACTGAGCAGCACATGTTTACATTTTGCTGCAGTCGATAGTTATTTTCTTCCTGTGCCGAAATCAACACCATGTGTTGTATTGATTTAACACAAAATTGGTAGTCACGCTGGGACCGCATTATGTTGAATTAACACCTCGCTTTCTTAACTGTGTACCAGGATCTAAGAATAACCACCTAAGTCGTGAGCCTTGACAGCGTTATGCATTTGAAGTTCTAAACACACTTCAAATAATTATGAGTTCTTAATCTTAGTATTCTTAAATAAACTTCCCATATGTTACCCTCTGATCTATTAATATCTACGTGGAAGCCCATTGGTAAAATCCAACCAACAATATTTTCACATTGCGAAGATATAATTATTCATATATCACTCAAAACATGGTACGATATCGATAACATAATGTGAAATCAAATCTTAAACTTTTAAAATTTTGTACTACATTCAAATACTTTGGCACGGTCGTTCATTTTAAACCAGGGTTTCCGCCACGATTTTCAGTTTGGGGGGTGTAAAGTCAAAATATTGGGAGGGTGTAAGTAAAATATTGTACGGTTTCTATCGATTTTTCACAGGAAAAATGTTAAAGTTCGGGGGGTGTTGTCTACTTTGGGATAAACACC
>JAGDQP010018955.1:0-35652 GCA_022664845.1 Lepisma saccharinum
CTTTCGGAGGGGGCCCGGGTCCTATGAGCCATCCTTTAAATACGTCCCGGTGTACATAAATAATTCAATTAGTTCTATCTTCAAGTTGCAAAAAATATTATCATCCAAATATGCTTCGACCTTCCTACTTGCACGACAATTGCAAGCTGCTGTTTTCAATTATTTGACATTCTTCCAGCCTAAGTTATCTTTTAATAATTATTTTCTTACAGGTAGAAATCACCTAACATTTATCTAAATGTTACCTAACTAGTGGTTGTGGCTCAGTTTCAGACCGTTGGGTTAAGCATTCGGGAGGTCGTGGGTTCAATCCCAGCAGTCGACCGTCCTGACTGTGGATTTTCCTCAGTCACACCAGGCAAATGGGGAGATGATAGTACCTTCAACTTGCGGAATGGTCGAGACCTTTCCCCATTTTTCGCATCCCCCAGCATGAGCTTTAGAAGCCTAAAAGCCGTAAACTAAATTCAAATTCGAAATGTTTCAAAAATCACCACAGTAGTTTTTCATTTGTTGATATTTAAACGTTAATTTCACGTTGAAAATGCACTTGAAAGTACAGTACATGCACTCTTACATCAGATTAAATTATATTCAACTTTTAACTAAATTTCTTGGAATTTGGAAATTACGAGACATTCAGTTAGAAATTACGTTAGCTATAGAAATACGGGCAACAGTATATTTGGAGATATTTTCGAACCGAAAAGAGTATAGAAAATGTGAACATCTAAAAGAGTATAATGCAATGTCTTGTCACCCTAGTTTTAGCCAACTTTGCCTCAGACCAGATGAATGATGATGGATCAATTGGTGGATTAAGAAAAGTAAGAGAAAACGGGAGAACCCCGAGTAAACTAGCGCTCACGGTGATTGTCCTCCACAAAGCTCACATGGTATGAACAGGGATCGAGCCGACGACCACAATCTCAAAATGTGAGCGCTTTACCATTGAGCTACCACGATGCGGATAGTTAATCTTGTTTGAGACAGACTGTTTCCTGTGTATATTTTCTTCACAATAAGATCACTACCATTATACATTTGAAATTGTACTTGCGTTAATAACATTTTCAAGAATTGCTACGTTCCACGACTTGCTTAAGATACCAAAGCGGTTTCAGATTCAATTCCAAATACGATTGCTGAAAAGTTAATAGTTGAAATACAGTAATTACAATGAGCATAACTATAGTCGACGAAAGCAAGTTTCGAGACAGATTAGAAACAAAGACTGTTGATCAATAGTATGCTGGACGTAAATAGATTGGAAGGAAGCAATTGTATCGAGTTATTAACTAGAGTTTTGAACGTTGATAATTCTTCTTAGTAAGTTATCTTTAGAGGTAAGGTAAACATAGAGGGCAGTTCCATTTCAAATAATCACAGTACACAACCCGATCATTTCCAATTTCCACGAGATTTGTTGAATTTATACTACTCTCGAAAGCATATCAACATGCCAATTTTTGATCAAAAGTTAAAAAAAAAATATTCCTTGTCCTTTTTAGTTTACGACGGCAACAAATTGCAATAACTCTGTCCCACAAAACGGACCATACAGATCCGGCTCTAAGTCAATCGACGCTCAGTTCCAAATTATCGATGCGCTCTCGAACTCATTCAATAACAATAGCAAATTCAACAGTTTCACTGATATAACTAATTCTATGGCTTACGGTACAGGCAAGCTCATCGTCGTAGTAACGAACGTTTGCCATCGGACTGTATCCTGGACAAGATCAATCCTTACCATCACGAACACTTACTTCTCGAAGATCTCTTCTAATATTGTCCACCTAACGACGTCTCTGTCTTCCCAATGGTCTCCTTTCATCCGGTCTTCCAACCAGGATACAATATAATCTTAGTTTTTTCCCGCATGCAAGCTACATGGCCTGTTCACATTAGTCGCCGCGATTTCATTAATTTTACAACATCTGGTGAATCGTAAAATCCGTGGAGTTCTTCATTATGCAGTCTCCTTCACTCTCCAGTCATCTCGTCCCGTTTCGGCCCGTATATCATTCTCAAAACCTTATTTTCAGACACTGGTAATTTATGTTCATCTGCTAGGGTCGTACTCCAACTTTCGCAACCGTAAAGTATTACCGGCAGAATAACCGTTCTGTATATTTTCAATTTCAATTTCCTTGATATTAATCGCGATGAGAGAAATTTTTGGACTGAATAGAAACATGCGTTCCCCGAAACTATGCGACGTTTTACTTCTTCCGTGACCTCATTTTTGCTTGTTATGTATACTCCTAAGTATTTAAATTTGTTTACTTTCTCTATGACCTCATCCCTAATTCTTGTGTTTTATTTGCTTCATTTCCTGTATTTCGGCTTGTTATTATGTATTTTGTTTCATATACGTGTACCTGTAGATCTATTTTGTTTCACGCTTCTTCTAAGGCATCGGTGTTGCTTTGTAGTGCATAAAGAAATAAGTAATGTAAAAATGAATATTACAGCCCGCTTAAGGCGAGAAATATTAAAAATTAAAAAAGGGTGCTAGAGTGTTGGCTTAGCATTCGGGAGCTACTGGGAAGGATTCCAGCGGTCGACCATCCCGACTAAGGTTTTCCCAGAGATTAATTTAATCACACCATGTTAATGCCGGGATGGTACCTACATAATAGGCGGTGGCCAACATCCTCGCCCGTAACCATATCTGGTTCTGAGTTTCAGATGCCTGCAAATACATTTTACATTATCTTTCTTCTCTTGTTTCAGGAAATAAAGTAACAAGAACATCTTGAAATATAACTAACGAAACATTTCCTTTATTTATTACTCGAATACTGTGAAACTTTACTGATCTTTCAACTTAGGAAGACAATTGTTATTTCCCTTCTTTCAGAAAATTCTGTAGGGATCGTAAATGACCTGATTATACTAAAGTGTCATCTGTGCTTATGAGATATTTAGATAAAATGTGTTATATTTCTGTTCAAGTAAGGAATGTTTAGCTTTGCTTTCACTTTCTGTATATACTATACGTGACAACAAGCATACTGAATTATATATCACTGGTTTGGCTTCAGTACATGATCTAAAGTATTACCAATGGTGTCTTGGGACATGTACCCTGTATACATTGACTAAACGTGACAAAAATAATCTTGTAATCACATTGAATAGTGGTTAGTTACATGGATTTATACTAAGCATTGCTACATATTAATGTAATAATATTATGTTGCAAACATTTAAAATTTAAATCATGCAACATTTTTCATAATCCTCCCTGGAAACATTTTTCAGTTTAATTTAGAATTTAATTCATTTCTTTCCTCTAAGCTCATTTACAGTGCAGTCATAGCTCAGTTTGTGCGTTTGCTTACCAATCGGAAGGTACTGGGAAATGCCGTTATCGTACCTACAAACTAGACTAAGCTTGAATACCTTCAAATATTCTCTTTTCCACCCTTTCCCGACCTGAGCCTCAGGTGCGTAAACACCATAAATAAATATCAAATTCTACTCGTGTTTACGAAAGTAACGGATTTTTAGTCAGATGCTTTTGTGTTTATGATTTGTTAAGTTCCGTTTTAGTTTCTGATTGTCTGTGATGGTTTCCATGAATTTCACTAGTCTAAGTGGAAAAGAGGAACATAGAAAATGCTATAGTTGAAATTTACAATTTTTAATTTATTGAAAAGTAAACTAACATATTTGCAATGCGAATTCGCTCTTTATCCATTAATTGGGGGTAATTAACTAGAATACGCAGAATGGGCGAGATACATAGATTGAGAGAGAGAGAGGAAGGGGGAGAGTGAGAATGATCACTAGTTGGAAATATCGAGAAGAATACATATATTATATGTGAATGAGAGGAAGTAAGAGATAATTTTAATGTTCAATCTCACAGAGTAGCACAGACGTACCCATTTGCGCTTTCTACGGGATAAAATATCACCTTTCTTATACTGAAAGATAGCTTCGTGCCTTTAACTGGTTGGAAATACTTCTCGTTTCTTCTTCAAGATGGGTGGCATACAAAATGGTGTAGAGCATTGGGCTTATGAGTGAAGTTTACATTCTATTTAAAACGACAATTCCTCCAGGGAACAAATTTAGCTTACTCTCTGTACAATCGGGCTACCAAGATTTTATTATATCCCCAGCAAATAAAGTAGTTTATGTTAAGGTGTCTGAACTTCCACTAGATAATATAAAAGAAATATTCAATACCTTTAACAGATTCACATACAGGAAAAATCTTTGTTTGTGATTAACAAAAAAAACTTTGAAACAACTCCCAAACAGAGGTTTAATTGTTTTAAACAAAAGTTTGTTTAAACCAATTTGTTTCGTACTAGTGAAGAAAAATACGATGGTACCGAGGTGACTTGAAGATAGGTCTACTAGTTTTGTTCGTAGATGAACGCCTTACGTACTAGCCCGCAAGGCTTGTTGGCATAAGCTAAGTGGAGTTCAGCTCACATAGAAAACTTTAGAACTTAAGAATTTCCAATATCATAACTGCAATACATCGTATTAAAGTGTTTATTCGTATGACACATTAATTCTAAAACTTAGAATCGGCTTTGTTAACTAAGATTTTCCTTTGTTCCAGCAAAATAATCAAATTCGTTTCAAAAGCACTCTTACTCATTCGTTTGTGTCAAGCACATGAAATATTCAGAAATAAGCAAGATTTTAACCGCAATAAAAATACTCCAGAATTATTAACTGATGCTTTCAATTCTGTAATTGACAAACAATAGTATGCAATTTTGTAATATAGATTTAACTATTAAAATGTCGAAATTAGCTTTTATATAGTATGAACAAAACGGGTAAGCCAGAAAGTTGGGCGATGTAGCAGTAAAGGTAGCGTGTCAGACTTCAAACTACTGGCATCTTAGTTCTATTTCTTGTTGGTGTTGCTATTAGTTGAATGCTCTCAGTTTAATTCGTTTAAACACACTTTAGTTGGGAGGAAAGAAAGTTCTGCTTGGGCCCTTTTCTAACAAATTTCGGTAAACAAAAATCATTTTTTCTGTGCAACTACTATGAGTTAAGGATATGCTAAAGGAAATTTCCTAAACTTTGATCACTCACACAACAGGATTATATGAAAAGTTTCTTAAAATATTAATGTACGGTAGCAGACTCTTTTCGTTTCCCCAAGAAAGGCATCGCAACAAGCAACGATTCGTGGTAATCAACCATGGTATACATCCAGAACGCCAAGGTTTTGAATACTATTTTAGAGATTACAAGAGTGTACTTATTTGCAGCATGAGAAAACAGAGAGCATTGAACCATTTTTGAAGAAGTTAATATCTAATAAGCTACCTTGTTGGCATCTTCTTTGGTTCAGAGAAAAATAGAATATAAATGAAGAGTTGGGAAATCCAGATATTTTAACTTCCAATTAATTTGCTACAATGTCTCAAAGACGCGAATTACAGACTCGCTTTATGCTAAAAAAAATAAAAAAATATATAAAAAACAGGACAAAACACTGATATATAATTAAAAAGCTTGCTACCAGACTTACATGCTTTATGTTCTTGGGAACTCTTCAAGGAAACTATAAAATACTTTGTTGTTCCTCTGGTCAAGGACGTTCAAGTATTATGACCCGTGATCTGTATTTCTGTTGATAAAAATCCTATTTTACAACATCGTTAAACAATTAACCACAGACCTTTATTCTTAAAATTAATGTATTTTTTTATTTTTTGTTGGCGAGCACTGCTTGCATATCTTAACAGAATATTATGCAAGTTGTGAGAAATATTCGCACACGAAAACCATGAATAGATAGCTTGGCGTAATATAGTTTCAGTTGTGCATACTTACAGGTGTTGGACAAAATATTAAAAACATTTGTAAAAGTCGAAACATTTTGTATTAATACGATGTTGATCAAGCTTTATCACTCAATTCAGATTGAATTCTGGACGGAATAGACCAATACATCTCCTTAGTGTTCGTGTGTGAAATTTAGATCCATTTTTCTTGCAGCATTGCCTCCAGCTCAGGTATAGACGAAGGAGATGGAAATCGACGTCGAATCCTGGTTTCCAGAACAGCTCACAGACGCTGATGATATTCAGGTCTGGGGACTGCACTGGCCACAGAAGATTTCGAATCTCATCTGCATGGTCGCAAAACCACCCTTAAACAGAACCACCCGTGTGATTGGGGCCATTATCATCCTGCTATATGGCATTCTCATTTGGAAACAAATTTTGCACCATTCGGTGGACCTGAATACCCAAAAGTTGTATACATTGCTGCTGTGATCGAACCGTGTGATGTGACAAGGGGGGATGAAGAATAACATAATAAAACACACCGGCTTGACCATAATAGAGCATCCACTATTATTGCCAGTCGGGCGAAGACAGTCCACATCGTACGGTAGGAAGGGTGCCACATGTGTCCAGTGGCGGGGAAGAGGATAAAGGATGGCTCTTCAAATCAGACACACATTAAGAGATCTCCAACTTCCAGTTATTGTGCACATTGTACCATACACGTCGCCTTGAAGAGTCTTGTCTGTTTCTATGAACTTTGGAATATCTGGAATACCCATTTTATGCCCTTGCCTCATCGTTTTCGAAGACACTGCGGTGTTTAGGTGGAGATTAATTTCTGTTGTCACTTTTTCGGTTCTTGATTTCTTCTGCGACGTCACAATCCGCTTCATGGCGCGGTGGTCCTTAACCTCCAGTTGCGTCTTTCTCCCACAATTATGCTTCGCGGACCTTGTTATGTGGTCATAACTTCAGACCATGCCTTGTCTTACACCAGATAACGTCGTGGTATTGCTCAGAGATGCGTCGGACACCCTGGTCACTCAACACCAGTGGCGGCGTAAGGCATGCTAGGGCCCGGGGAAAGTAAACTTCACTGAGACCATCTCGCGAATACAATTGTGAGCGCTAACTGATACTACCGGATCGTGATCGCGAAACTAGGGGCTCCCGGGGAATCACTAGCCTAGACGGAGAACTTGTTCACCCACTATTGCGTATACATGATTATGAATATAGAGATTGTGGAAAGTCACACTTTTCAACCATCCGATTACACCCAAGCGCACAAATAGGAACCCTGAGATGGCTCAGTAATTGCGTCACCGACCACCATCGAGGTAATCTACGGATTTAGCGAGTGGTTAGTTACTTGCGTCGGTGACCGGCGCTTAGTGGGACGAAAACCCAGAAAACACGGTGAAATTAATTACGTCTGAACGCTAAAGGAATGTTGGTTATATATATTCGTCAGGGACTTATAGGCGTCTTTCACATTCACGTAGTACAGGGATATAGCATGTTTCATCTTGACAAAAGTACTAAAAAATCAGCTGTTTAAAGGGTTGAATATATCATAGGAGATTTCTTCTTAAGTTCGGTTATCGTGAGGAAACTAGATGGGTTAATGAGGTCTCCCCAGCTACAAAACAAAAGCTGAAAATGAGATCCAGACTAGTTTGCTTGTTTTTTTTTAAAAAAAATGTAATTTCCATGCATTGTATATAAATAATTATTACCACTATTAATAAAACGTAAGAACCATACTTCAAATTACGACAAAACAAACAACCAAAAAGTGTGGGACCAGTAAACTATTGACATGTAAAAAAATTCAGAGATTAGCAATTATCTTTTTACGTTTTCATTTCCAAACGGTTTTTTTCCATGTACCGTAAATGTTGGGCAATTGACACAAATACTTGTTGAACACTTCCATTTTTTGTTTTAAATTTGCAGGTATAAGCATCTTAAAATAGTTGCAGATTCTAGTTATTTACAAATATTTCACTTTCGCAAAATCTTATTGGAAAAGATACATTTTTTACAAACTTTACTGTTAATTATGTTTCTGTCCTTTACTTTCTTACCAACTTCTAATGAATTTGAAGACTTTTGAAATCGCAAAACCTTACTTATGTGTTCAAAAGTGATAAAACGAAGTCATCAATGCCAATATATCAATTTCATTTTTTTACATAACTACCCGTTTGAAAATGGACGCCTGACGTGCACTTCTGTACCTTAACGTAAGCACCCCAAACGATCTATCAGAGTTCATACATTACAACCAAAATTATCTGCATTACCTTTTATCTTCGTTTAACGTCAATCTACTTCTTTCGCAAATATATTTCGCAAATGTATATATTTCTCATGTGTTTCAGGTTCCTTTGCAAGCCTGCATAATGTTGTTCACATGGCATTTAAAGACTATGTACATAATACACATACACTTTTCGCACCCAAACTGACAGCAGGTACAAGTAACAAAGGTAATATTTCGGGTACGCTGTGCGCGTACGACTAGGAAAATACTTTTTGTAATAAAATGTTGAGTATGTTACGCATTAGTAAATCGTAGAAAATTTTATAATTTATCCACAAGAGCTAAGGGCTAATCAGGGGGTCATTCGTCCTTTTTGAATATGTATATCCCTGTTTGAAGGTGTGAGAAAGAAGAAATTATATGATCTTTTGCATCTTATAAGTCAGAGCGTGGAGCTCATTCCCATCCCATGCCTCTAATGAGTCTAGTTCATCACTCTTACATACCTACTCCCTCTCCACCCTATTCCACTGCTTCGCGACTATTGTTAACCACTCCTTTACTTCTCCGCTATCATTCATTCACGAAAGGTGCTGATTCTATGCGCATCATAGACAAGTATTTACTAAAGCAAAGCGTTTCTTCACGTTTCGGAGGTTTTACACAGAAGGTAACTACATATCGAATGCCCTGAAAGTATATAGCCTAAATTTTATATTAAGGAGAGTTCAGAGCTTGGCGTCACTTGCCATTTTTTTGCGCGTCTCGAAGAAATTGGTAAAAATCATCAAATGTTACGCTAGCCATTATGATAAAGTTAAATGACTTATTGAAGAAAGAGACCTGAGTCACATTTTTGAGGTATCGGAGTTAATGGTATTTTCGACTTCCCTAATTACAGGCACATCTTTTAGTGCAGACAGGATGTCAATCACATTAGGCTATAGCCAAGAAATTGCATATTGAACATTGTAATTTAGTGTAGAAATGTACCTGAGTCAGTGACTCGGGTCCTTTTTTGTAATAAACGTAGTTACTCTGTAGCGACGGACACTAGTCCCTTTCCATAGAAAAAGATAAAGAATTGTGTGGAAAATAAACTTGGCAATTCCGAAGTACGTTTTGTGTGTATAACATGAAAACAAGACATTTGCTATTTTACCTGTATCATAAAGAAAAAGCAGAAAAGGGATCAAATGCGGTGGCGTCCTTCCTGTTAGATTATATTGCAGACTTTTTGTCTATTAGTGTTACAGAATTGCATCTTTTCGCGGACAATTATCCCACACAAAATAAAAATCATACATCGTTTAGCGTTCTACTAACATTAACGGACACTGAAAGATTTCACAAAATCTTCATTAGTTTTCCTCTCAGAGGTCACTCGTATAATGTATGTGACCTGAAATTTAACCTTCCATCAGACGGTGTAGCCGTATTCATACGTTGTATGAACTGTGTGCGCTAATCTGTAATTCAGCTCGGGCCGATAAAAATACTGTTGAACTTTTTGAAAGCAGTAACATTATTGATTTCGCAATATGGTGGCCCCTTGTCTACAAGAAATGGAAACTACTGTGGAAACTACTACGTGTTCCTACAAGAATAGGAAATATTTGCAGATTTCCAAGTATCATTACTTTGAATATTTTGTTGAACATAAGAAGACTTTCAAAGTTTTCGATTTCATCAAACTTTAACGTCTCACATTTGCTGTCCGTCCAAACATGCAAGAATTGTAATTCCTATTCTACGTACGTTTTCAGTTGCACGGATGCCTATCAAATTCACTAAAGTGAAGGACATACGAACTGCCTTGTCGTATGTACCAGACGACGTCAAAGGATTTTAGGAAGCTACTCTTCAAAGGACCACTACAGGCACCAATGAAACAGACTCGGATGTAGAATAACACATAATATATGAGCTCGTACAATACTGTACTAGAACACCGACAATAATGTCCACTAAAGAGCACTAAAATGTCATTCATTGCTGAATCTATAATTTCCTGTGGCATATAAAATCTTACCTAACGTAGCTTATGTGGGAAAGCCACGACAACATGCGTTTGTAATATGTTTCTCGCCTTATTTTTAACAATTTCCACTTTTATTGCAGAAAGGCACTGGAGTCTCAACTTTTTATCTCCGCTCTCTCTCGCAGAATACTGCAGGGAAGAGGGGCGCATTGAGGGTTGCAAAATTAACTATTCACTATGCTGAATATTTGAGTCAACAACGGTACATTTATTTGTTACACTATAAAATGTATACGATTTTTCTTGTTCTTCTTAGAATTGTGCTGGAATTGCTATTTGCAGTAAGCCATTCAGTTATGATTTCACTCTAGCCAAACTAGAAAACATACCTTATTATACATAACATATTGTCGTCAATGGGAGTTGCAGACAGAAAAAATGTACATGAACGCATTCCGAAAATGTTGAAGAAATAGACAGCTTTCACCGCACATGCACAAATGATCATGCGTTTTAGGATTACATTTCTATTGGACATTTAACTACAACATAAGATTGTTTCGAGTTATTATTATTTTTTTAAAATTTGAATATTGAGATTTTGTTCCAGCTTTTCGATTTCGTTCTATTGTGCGGCGGAGGCCCCCTCGATACTTGAGTTCTGGGGTGGTGGAACCGCTTTGCAATTATTGTGTTGCTACTGCTCACCACGCCACCACAACGTCAACAAACCGCACTGCCTCACTCCTGTGATAATGCACAGTCCATTCTACCTGAATTGCTCAAGTTTATTTACGAAGTGCTCAGTGTTACAAAGCACAGTTTAAGTATGCTTCACTTTTGAATCTTTTTCCCCAATATTTTGTCCAATGCCTTGTTACTGCAAACTTTAAAACTGACTCAGATTACATAAAAAGCCAAATAAACTTAATTATGCATCAGAAACCAATCCAATCCAATGGAACTCAAGGGTAGAATTAATATGGCCTGGCTCTTAATCGCTAGTGTTTTATCTTCACATTCAGCAAATATGGCATATAACTCCATAATAGCAGGAACATTGTTCGAAATACTAAAATATTACCAAGTACTCTGCAGTAGAATGGCGTCAATAGTACTGTGGTAATTGTTATAGGTATATTAAAACGAACTTAAACGTTTTTCGATTCGAGTCAATCCTGCGTTCCTTTCTCGGCCCTTTCTTTAATATTGATCATTACTTTCATGAATATTTGTTTTAAATTCATCCTCATATAACGATTTTACTTCAAAGACATTAAGGTAACAAACACACTGCAACCTTTTCCAGATTACCCACCTATCACCTTCGGCATGCTGAGGTTCATAACCTATGGAAGTTATCAATCAGATTTATGTCTTACAAGTTTTTCCCCAATGAGAATAATAGCTTCAAGACCCGGTCTAGTGCATTTTGTAACATAATAGGGGGCCTGAGTAATGTATGAGCCCTTGTTTTGCTCCCTCATTGAAACATCAGTGTACACACCCTCTAGTGTATCATACTAGTATGCAGCAGCACATAATCTCTCTCGAAGAGGAGACCTGTATATCTTTCTGGTTGGAGAGCTTCTACTAGCGGACTCGCTTACGACATTGCGAAGATCCGGGTTCTCCGATCTCACACATTCTCTCTTTTACTGGGTGACTAGCCCTTAGCATAGCCGGACACGTCTACCTATAAAAAAGACCCGAGCCTTACCCAGACCTCTCTCATCGACCCAACATCGAGACGTTGCTACTAATTTTGGATCGCACGCTTTGATTCTTGATCCAACAGTTTATTACTTTATGGGACTTAGAATAATCTGAAGAGTAGTATCTTCAACACTATATTCGACTCAGACTGATGATACGTTTCCCAACAACCCGCGATACTCAGTAACCATTACGTTCTTCTATCGGCACTTTAAGCGATCACTTTCCGAGGACCACAACGATACTCTTTCCCGCGAGACATCACTTTACATAAACACTTTGCGAACATAGAATTTATGCATCAGAGCGTTGATGTTAGAACTTATAAAATTATTATGAACTTAAATGATTGGACGTATGAATTATAAACACACTCGTAGTCAACATGTATTTCCATCTTCCTTTGTAAATATGCATTGTCATGTCTTAATGCTGAACATTTATTCCAACATACGTTACCTGTTACCTGTTATTGAATTTGGTTTGGTTTTAGCAAAGCCATGTTCTAACCTGAAGTCCTAAATCAATACTTTACAACAGAAAGTAAGACAACTCGCGATAAATTAGAATCGATGCGTTATAGGTTTATGTAGGTGATTTATTTCAATTTGTTATATATTGAAAGTCAGGTTGAAGGCGGTTATCACTATTGAAAATATGATATCATAAAATGAATATAAGTTAAAGATATGATATAATGAGGTAATCAATGTTTCCACTTCGGTTTATAATTTATTTGTCTCATATAGCATTGGTCCGTTAATTGGACGTGGACAATGCTCTCCACGGCAAGAACATTTTGGTTACAAAGTAAATTTTGTAATGTTGTTTTCGAAATTATCTTTAATAATTTAGGACTGATATTATTTACCGTAATCTAATTCAGATAATTTGCCCTGTCTAAAAATTATGCATTTGGCACAGTTACAATTGCTTCCATACACATTTTACATAGACGCATGTCTTAATCAGCTTGTACTTTGCTTTCGTTTCTTGCAGATCAGTATATTTATAATGATGATTCTATATGGTTTCAGTACTGTCACGTATTAGTAACTGTTGCTAATGCATATTCATTAGAAATAAAAAAGAGTACATAAAGATAAAGATGGACTACATAAACATGAAGGAGAGATCAGGAAGGAAAGTAATAGTATTTCTTCCGCTGGAAGCAGTATTATTATTATAATTGGAACAGTACTGAAATACATGCAATCAGACTTCTAAACGTACCACTGGCAAGAATCATGTCGCACACTGAAACGAACTGTCACTACTTCCTATATTAGTACATATTGCTATAATTAGCATACGGAAAGTTAGCAGAATTAACAAGGACCAACTTTGGGCGGTGATAAATGGAAAACGTAAAGAAACGAAACTATGTCAAGACGATATGCACATGAACAACTGACCATTCGAATTGTTAGGGTGCAAAATATCACTATTTCACATTTGTCATCATCTTGTACAGTATAGAAATATAAACTTTAATATATAAACATTGTACATATATAGATAACTGTTTTGAATTATCTTCGCTTCGCTGAGAATGTATCTGAAAAAATATTTTCCAATAAGAAATAAATTAACTGCTTTAAATTAGAATTAAATTTGAAAGACACGATAGAAAATATCAAATGAAATTCATAAGCTCTGTCAAGATGGCGGCAAATATATCTATGAATCGTTCAGAACCCGGTTTAAATATTATGTGGTATAAACTATGGAATAATTTGTTAATAACTCAATCAATTTGAAAGTTCGAGAAAGAAGCATCGTTGTTCAAGAGAAACTTTTTCAGGAGAAAGGAAAGAAACTCTAAATATCAGCTGTCTCAGGTTTTACTCAATTTCCAAAGCAACCAGGTACTCCCTTGTTTGTTTCTTATCACGACTTTCTGTCTATGACATATCTGATAATAATGGGAAAATACCTCAATCTGAATGTGGAATATTTCTCCAGGACGTTGTTCAAGTTTCCCTACACTGGAGTATAATCTATTTGTAAATTCAGGCAGTTAAATATATCATTTTATGTAATTTTTTAAATCATTATCTTTTGTGAAAACGAAATTAACTTTAATATTATTTTATACTAGACTAATGGAACGCAAGACATTTTCAATTACTCATCCATTATTGTTTCCCCAACTTTTGGTCAACAACAAAACTCAAATCTAAAGAGTACTTCCTCGTATCTAGCATTGATACTTTTACCCACTTGCTTCTGATATGTTACAAGTACATGAGCAAAGGAATAATCAATTATTTACGTCATATGTGATGACACATCTGTTTACATCAGACGATGAGAATACAGAAATCCGCTAAAAGATACATGAAGTGGACGGAATTCACGCGAATGGATGGGCAAGTGATCAATAAGATTATCAATGTTATAAATGAACTTACTTTAATTTATAATCTGGTATATTTCTACATTGTGTTACTATATACTAGTTACAAACTAGCTTATAAATTAAGGTGTATAAAAGTGTCACTATTTTGCACATAAATGACATATCTAAATGGAACGGTTCATATTGCGAATAAAACTTGAACATTTTGTTGACATATACTTAAATTGCCCGGCTAGTCAGTGTTGAAGTTTTGGTGAGATCTGACGCGCGAGGATAGAGTCCAACAAGTTTCAGATATAAATCGCAACTTAGCGACAGCGGTTTGTTAATTTCGGAGCGAATTAGGCACATTCAATCTGGAAATGTAGAACTGAATAATCACTCGAAAAATGGTGTAATAGAAACAAAGGTTTGAGATGAACAGATATCCTAGTGGTTATGATATGATTAATTAAATGATACTATCCTAATTACGTTTCCCTAAGTGACACCTAATTATCAGCCTGGAGAAAATAAAAAGTTTTATTTTCTGAAGTTATGAAATAATTAAGCAGGCATAGAAGTTTCATGTATTTTTAATTTCCATCGGAACAATATTGTTGTATATGCAGGCAATCTTCACTACCAACCGTTTGAGCTCATTTTATACCTTACCTCAAACACTGCGTCGATAAATTATTTACCTTGATAAATAGTAACTAGATATAAAGCAAATGATAGCTTATGATCCATATATAAATGACTTTCTGGTATTTAAATGTAACATTGGAATTTCCTGTCTCGAGCTTTTATGTATTCAGTGTTTATCTTACAGAAACTAATGAACATTGATTTCATTTTGAAGTGATTTTTAATATTTACAAACGGCCATCATCTGCAGAACGTATTTCACCTTACAGAAGGAGTTGAAGGCGTCAAAGATTCCCATTGGAATAGGTATTGTTTAAAGTACCCAAGTCTGTGAAACTTCCTGCAGTGCTTCGGTGTGTGAGAATGGTTTCAGTTCCGAAGGATGTGGGCTCCTAAAGTACGCCATACAAGTTCACGTTTGCTGAGTGTGTATTTTCGCATGCAGTCGCTTCGTACTGGAAGGAAGTTAGTTTTCTAGTTTGGAGCTTAAAAAAAAATTCGCGTAGTTGCTACTGATATTTTTATTAATTATATAAAAATGTAGTTTTCAGATTTTTTGGTACAATTTCCCTGAAATATAGCAAACAAGAAGATTGGGTTAAGGTTTCCGTGCATGAACATTATGGTGAAATTTAAAGATGCCACTTTTGTCTTCTCAACGCAAATGTGGGTTTAGTACTTTCTGAAATTATGGGCAAAAAATTGAGATTGTACTGAATTGATATTCGTCTGACCTGGCACTTAGGCTATTAGGAAACTTTATAACATGAAATCTAACAAATATTAGTGCTGTGAAGCTTTTTTACATGTGTAAACCGTAGTTGGATTACACAACTCATTTAGAACTTTTTGAAATTTAAAGATTGATTATTCGAAACAAAAGGAATGTTGTTATATTTGTTGAAAGGAAAATGTTGAAAGGAAAATTTGTTATATGCAAGAAATCTAGAAGTGTTGTTGTTCGTGAATGAAAGGATTTTGGTGAGAAGATGTTTGTTCGCGCTACGAAATGTATTATGACCTGGCGCTACAATACTAAACGAAATTCCTACTCCCGCTTGCATGTAGGTTATTGATCTTGAAGCCATTATCATAT
Organism: Lepisma saccharinum; assembly: GCA_022664845.1. NCBI lineage: Eukaryota > Metazoa > Arthropoda > Insecta > Zygentoma > Lepismatidae > Lepisma > Lepisma saccharinum. The sequence continues at coordinate 15,838 of JAGDQP010018955.1, forward strand.
CCCATTAGCATTATAGTAATTCCTATGTATAAATATTTCATTTAAGAAAACTTTAAACTTTATTTTACATGGGCCAGTCGAGTAACTTTGCACTTCGGGCCATCACGATTCGCCCTTTAGCCATTAAAATCCACACCCATGCCCCTGTCGGGAATCGAACCTTCGAGTCGTTGGCCTACCGCCGTAGACCACACGGTCACACGGCAGGATTTCATTTAAGAATTTTGCCTGCTTAGGCAAATGGTTAACTAAATTTTCACATAGAACGACCAATCTTCATTTATAAGAAACATATTTTGATATTGAATAATACATATTGTTTAATTTGTAAGCAAGGTTTGAAATGTTGTACTTAAGGTGTATTTGCTCTAAAGAGAGTCATAAATTGTTATTTTAAAGGTAACAAGTACATTTTCTTTAAACACAAGAATTATTTGTAATGGCAATCAGAGGGTTATAGATTTTACATCCTACTGAATTAAGGTTACTTTAGAAATTGAAAAGAAAATTTCTGTATTCTGTCTGAAAATCGTGTTCTGAAGGAGGACACGAGAATTGATGAAATGTTGAGCTTGCGGTATTGAAAGAAGTCGGAAAGATAGATTATTAGTAATTACATTCGAAAAATCTAAGTCTTGTTCAACACGATTCAAAATAAATTTGGTGAACATTTTGTATAGAACTGACAGTAAACTAATTGGTCTATAGTTTTTGATGCATTCTTCGTCTCCTAACTTGCAGAACCAAATGACATCATCATTATTCCAACTTGACGGTATTTCTCTTTTCCTCAGGCATATCGAGAATAATTTAACAAGTACATCTTTCATGTTGTCACCTCCCTATTTAAACATCTCTGCTGTGAGTCCATCTTCTGCTGGCGATTTTCCGTTCTTCATCCCTCGAAGTACTATCTCCACATCTTCTTTCATTAGTCTGGGTTTTCTACATAATTTTCTTATGAATCTTGATTTCCTACTTCTTCTTCGCAGTGGTTGAATTCTCTGAAGAAATTTTGAAACGTTTTTAAAATTTCCTCCTGTTTGGCTTTCTTCAGTCTCTTGTTTACCTGGTCATATTTCTAACAAGATTTTTGTTGTATCTTCGTACATCCTCTCTTATGTTCTTAATTACGGTTTTATTTAGTTCTCTGTGCTCAATCCTCTTTGTGTAATGTTCCTCTTCTTTCAATTCCCTTCATTCTTCATCAAGAGTTTGGTTTCTACTGAGATTTTGCTCTCCTTTTCTTGATGCCTGCTATTTGCTTGGCTGTCTCTCTTATTATCTCAATTAGTATTTTAATTTTGTTATTGATGTCCTCTTCATCCTCTAACTCTTCTAATGCGCTGAATCTGTAGCTTAGTTCTACCTCGAATGTCTGTCTGTGTTTCGATAGATTTTCCAGATCTAAAACTGGCGGTTTTCCTCTGATAAGCTTCTCTTTCTCTATTCTTGTATTTAGTTTCAGCTTACATCACTCCATCCAATGATTACTCAAAATTTTGAAATTGCTAAGAACAGAACGTCTTGCAGAGTTTCTCTGTTATTCTGAAAAAAGCAGACTATTTCGTATTTAGTCCTATTTGGGCCTTCCCATGTCCACTTCTTCCGGGACGTCCTTTTGAAAAATGTATTGGAAATGAACAATCTGTTTGCTTCTAAAAATTCCACTAACTTCCGTTTCTTTTGCAAAATTCACAGTTTGCCACTTTCGTGTCACTTGTCTGCTTAGTTCCAAGTTTTGCATTGAAGTATTCCATTACGACTGTAGTGGGATTTGCTACTGTCCAAAATCTTCTGTATCTCATCGTATAAGTCTCCGATTTCCTTTTCCGAATGTGACGTTGTTGGAGCATACACTTGTTAATTTCCATACTGTATCGCTTGTTTATCTTTAGTACTGCTTGTGCGATTCTATCTGGAATTCCTTCAATTTATGTGATCCGTCACTTCAGATCTTTATTAATTATTAAGCCAACGCCTTTCGGTTTTCCATTTTCTGTTCCTTTGAAGTAGAACGTGTGCCCTGATATTAGTTCCAACTGTTCTTCATTCTTCCTCCACACTTTTGATAGTCCTGTGATGTCCCTCTTAATCTTCTTAATTTCATTTTGCGATTCTTCTAATTTGTCCTCTTCTGCAAGTGACTGACAGTTGAGGGTCACCACGTACATGTCCGTTCGAGTTGCCGTGTCGGTGTCCTGACAATCGATAGTCCAAACCCGGGTATTTGACAATCTGACTTCCTGCAGAACTGACTGCTGCCGTTGCCAGCTGCATTTCGTCCTCCGGGCAATGAGAACCTCCGAGGCTGTTTCCTTACTGGTACTATGATGTGAAAAGATAGGAGGAGTGCAGACATTTGACCCACCACGCTGTCTGCTAGTGTGGGTTGGTGAGCACCCTATCCATGTTCGTTCGCCAAGCAGTTGTTTAGATTCTAAAAGGCCCCACGACGTGAACGTATAGATTGGACATTAGGCGTCTACCCCGGTCGGTTCCCTTAAGCCTTATAAAGAGGAACTATGGGATCTTCTCCCAGTTAGAGGCAGAAGGCTTTTGTGGGGACAGTCACGGTTTACAAGTCCTGCCCCGGTTTCCCGGGCTTTCGTTGGTATATAGATTGAATACAATGTGTTTTCAACATGCTAAAGAGAACACCAAATAATAGTTAATTGCATTCAATTGGCTTTCAATTAAAAATTTTATTTCATTATAAATAATCCCATGAAACGAAATCTCCGATTTCCGGATACCCCGATAAGATCTAGATCGTGCTTAGTTTTGGTAATTTGTAACGTGTCCTGAAGTATTCTTTTTCTGGAGGACCTGTCTGCCAATGTATATAATGCTGATCGCTGGAGACAGGAAATCCTTTCGCGAAACAATATTAATGTTTGTCAAGTCTAACTGATTTAGGAAAAGGATAATGAAGGTTTAAGCACCAATGTAATTAATATGAAAACACCAATTGTAATTAATTTTTATTGTACTCTGTATACGCTTATTAGCTGGGATTTGATTCTAAGCCATTTGGTGGGAAGGCTCTAATCCAAATAGCATTTTTAACAAGTGCATCCTATCCTAATCATTGAATCCTAATTGACCAAATATTACCACATAATTATTGACAGACGTATTGTGTGCATAGTATAATACTGTATATGGAAACACAATATTCATGGCATGTTGTAAATGGGCTGGGTGAGTCTTCTAGAAAATGTGTGGATGGACTGTTATCCCCAGTCCATCCTGAATTTAGACCCTACTTGTTAGGCAATATCACGTGAGATTAATATAGGAATGATAACAATTTTGGAAAACGGTTTTTACCTTTCTCTTTATAATATTAGAAACTACCGCAGTGATTTTACAATTACTTGTGTTGTTCACAATAGTTTGTTCCTGAAATTTTGTGTCACCCATCAGATAACCCAACTTCCTTCGTTAGAAGGTACGAACATTTTCGAGTAGGAAGTCAGTGATCTGTGTGACACAGCTTCGTATTTCTAGTGATGGTCAAAGAATGTATATTATAATTCATTATAGAGGGTAGGTAAAAGGGAAATCTAAGAACTGTGATATTTTGCTGATAACTCTTTCCTTTCGTTAGTTGTAGTGTAGTTGTAGTTTTGTTGTACTGGTACTACTACTACTGTTACTCTACTAACGATACAACGTTTCTTTTGTTATCAGTAATAAGTAACTGAATTAGCTGTGTTGCAGTACATCATAATAGAGCGCGCCTGGGCTGTGGAACATTATTCTCGCAGCTATGGTGCTGGAAGAAATGCTGGCCCGCTGTGTTGTTGAAATTTGTAATGGGAGGTTTTGAACAGAAGTTTCAAACACCACCACCAACGAAATAAAACAATTTTCTACTAGTTGGACATGTTTATAATGAGACATTCATTGTAACAGTGTTTCAGACCTAATCCTTGTTGTCTATACCAGTATTTTCAAACCTCTTAATACTCACGGACCGGCTACCTACATTTCAAGGACAGGGAAGATGCCAATAAGTTAAAGGTTTATTTAAAGTTCAAAAGATTTTATGCACATCTTCAGATTCTACTTATTTAAAAAGAAATATGAACATTAGTCTCATTTTTAAACGGTTCAAATGTACAAAATAAGCGTTAAATAACCGTATGTATAAACTTGCAAGGACCGGTAAAATATTTTGCGGATAGATACTGGCCCGCGGGCTGAAGGCTAGAAGCCACTGGTCTACACGTCATTCGTATAAACCTTGAAACAACATATCAGGGAAGCAGTGTGAAACTATGGTATAAAATGGTCTACGACACATAGACCACATAATTGCACGATACATGTGTGCAAAAGTTTATAAAAGTATTTTGGTTTCCTTTTTGGGGCCTCCCCGTATATACTCATACTTATTTGAATTTCCTAATTAATGAAGACAGATAAGTACACTAAGTGTCTCTAAGAAGTTTGCCATAGGTAAATAAAATATATCTCACGGTCCGCGAAATCAGGGCAATTACAAGTTTTCAAAACTACATGAGCCACCAAGATCGAGAGAAAGATCGAGGTGGGAAAGATCGAGATATTCCGCGGGTTCCAGGATATTTAGTTAGGTCAGGAAATGTTCTTAGGAAAATTTACGACTGCCACTGTACTGAAACAACTAATTGCATCATCTACTGCAAACAAATAAAATCTTCCATGTGCAATTCTATTACAGAATGTACATTAATTCTCAAAATGGCGTAGATTGATTTTAAATAGCATCTACGTGCAGTATGTCTTAAATATTCAAATATTTTATGTTTATTCTTTAGATTGCGAGACGCGTTTGAAGATTTTTACTTAGTTATTCACGCAATATAAACGAAGAAAATAATGAAATATTAGCATGCGAATTTAATGTAGTGCACCCTGAACTTTGCACTAAAACAATGCAGAGGTGCATTAAATGTTCATATAATAGTCTAGAAAAAATTAATTGGATACTCCTAAAAGCTATAAAGAAAATATGGTATAATAGAAGGGCCGAAACCTTGAATGACATCATATTTGGATCAATGAACGAATACCTATAAACAAATAATATAAGAAAATATTTATATGCGTAAGCTATTATCGAATTATTTTTAAACAAAGTTGGAAAGATACTTACTTCTCTGATATGTGTGATAATAAACCTACTTTTGATGGATACTTGATGTGAGGAAGAGCTATTTACATACTACCAAAAACAATTGACTATAGCTAGCAACCTTAAGAAAATGGAAAACTATACTTTTCTGTTTCACTACTTTTGTGACACGAATTGTTTAAAGTTACAAGTCTTAAATAATTAACTTGCTAATTGAAACGTATGCGCGAACAAAAATATATGTTCCATCTTAAAAGATAGCACAAACAATTTTGTTCGCGCATACTCCTAATTAATACTTGATAATTAATTATCTTGAGAAAAATCAAAATTTCGTTAACATTTTATTTGAGCTAGCGTCTTTGATTTATTACGGAAAAATATAAACATGGTTTCACAATATGTCACCAAATACCCGATGATCCCAAAGGGTTGAATCCGGAGAACAGATCACTGGTAACGAAACAATACCCAAAGGACGTACGTTTCATACATATGTTCATTTTTATCTGACACATGCGGATAACTTTTAATCGATCTTCTGCAAAAACGAACGATGTATGTCGTATGTATAATATCTTAGACATACATCTAAGTACTGTCATTGTAGTTACTGTATTTTTTTCTAACAAAAGATCCACAAACCTAAATGAGAACAAATATCATATAGTAACATAAATCTGAACATTTCTATGTACGAGGATATTTTGGCAATATCTGAAGAAATATTTATCACAAGAGAAGCCACGGGAAAAACTTTTAATTAAAAGTGCGTATAAACGTAGTATTGTATGTCACAAAAATCAGATTGAATAAACATGGTTTTCCCTAAACCTATAAAGGTCGACTTTCAGGACATAAGGTTTTCAAAAAAAAAAAAAAAAAAAAAAAGCCAGATAGGATTTTCAAGTGAAAACTTTCTAATTAATAAGACAACGCTCTACAACTAATTCCTTGGTACTTTTTAATATTCACCATCCCTTCTAGATACCAAATCCGGCATAAAGTTCATTTTCAAATTTTTGGCGTTTATTGCCTTTTTCAAATTGTCGTTTCAATTATACTTAGTATTAATTTTATAATTATTTCATTTCATTTTATTACAGTAAAATTATTACTTCTGTAACGTTATTAGCGCTTCAATTGCTAGGTAAACCTAAAAACATACCTTCGGTAAAAAGAGATTCCAAGACATGCAACTCTGCAACCTTTGCTACTTTACAACAGAACAAAACTAACACTCGCTACTTCGTTAAAATACTTAAAGTCAAAAAATAGTAAGTCACGAAGTCAAATAAATGGCTGTTTCGATTAAGAATCTAAAACTATAAAAGAAATAAAATTTGTATTGTTAAAAAAATAACCAGAATACTTTATGAGGGCTACTATATCCCTAAAAGATATTCTCTAGAGTTCGTTACAAATCCAAGATAATAGCACGATCGTTCCTCATATAGTGTTTCATAAGTTACAGGTCATAAATTAAAGGAAGAATTCCTTACAACAAAACAGTTTATTTGGAAACATTGATTAAAATTGGAAAATTGAAAAATCTCTTCCAAATTGAATTATTCAACCACGGACATTACGAAAATAGATGTATTATGTACATATTCGATTGTGATTTAGTACGCCAACATGTATTAGTCGATATCCGACGATGATGCTCCATATTTCTGTATCTGTATTTCTCAAACTGGTCAGTTGCACTATCTTGTGTTTAAAATATAAAACTTTAAGGCTAAAACTTTAAAGTTAATATACTAATGAGTTATCTGCAAAATGGCACGAAGGAAGTTAAATGGAGTTCCAAGAAGCGAGACGATATACAGTATATTGTTGTCGCCTTTCTTCGAAACCATTTTTCTTGAAATTCTTGATCTAAAGGACAAACCGCTTCAGTCATGAATCATCATTACCGACACACTGTTCAGCTGCTGAAGAATGGAAAACGTTATTGCCAAACTTTAAATGACAGGAATGCACTTCCCCCTTCTCCTCTTCTCTCTCGTTTACAGACATTTCCTTCTTATTTTGAAACAGCACAGTAAGCTTTCTACTTGCAGTAGAGACAGGGGCGCAACGTCGGGAATATTGACGTGAGGCACACGGTTCATAAGGGGTCGTCTTCTGATAAGAAAAGGTGGTTTTGGTGTGCGACAGAGAATAATACACTTGTTAATTGTTTTGTTCGTCACATGGTTCTGTGTTCCTATCTGTAAAGAAGACGGACTTGATTTAATAATTTGCGCAGAATAGCTAAACATAAGTTGGTTGTCCAGGTAATGGTCACTCTTTCTGCAATATGTATTGAAAGAAAGCTATTAGTTTCATCAGTCTGCCTGTCTAATATAACTCATTACAGCTAAGAATGGCAAAAGATAATGATGTAAAAACTAATTACCAGTTGCATGTCAAAGGAGAGGATGGGAGCGAGCCGCACACCAGGTTTGTATTTTGTTATTAATCTCTGTTCCTTTTAGAGTTATCATTTGAAATTTTGTGACTTTTTCAATATTCCTTTTCCGGGCAAAGCGCTATAAAAATTCTATCCCTATTAAAAATGAGAAGACAATACATATTTTATCTTACCTACCCATGAATTACTCAGCACAAATTTTCGCTTTCCGTAAACGTGACGTTCTTTTTCTGTTTTTATATTCAGCTTTTCACTAGATGAGAGACGGACTGTTTTCGGTAAATTCTAGTATATTTTAACTTATGAAATTTGACAACACGGTAGAATATGAGGCAGTGAAAGGAAGAATGATACACGTCAGTTTTTTTTTAAATACTGAATTAAGGTCACATCTGTATTCTTCATATTAAAATCCATTTGATGGAGAAGTGGAGTAAGTCGTTACTGTCTTGTTAACCGCATAAATAGCAACACTTACTTGTATTTTATTATAACGTTTTTACTAAAACCTTTCGTTTGTCAAATCGACTTCAAGTTTACTTACACCGCTTTTCCTTTCAAACGCTCATATCTAAGAAAATTGCTCAGTGAAATTAGGCTCAATAAAATATTTATTATTATACTTTCAATTTGCGCTACTTCTCACGTAATAAGTGCATTTTCTTCACACTCACAGCGATAAAATATATGATTCTGATTAGGAAATATTCAAAGTGTTGATTGTAACTTGTTGCATCTTGAAATGAGAATATTGAATAATTATTCAGCGATCCATCCATCCACATACTATATAACCACATTGTCACTGATTGATTCACACATCCACATACCATATAACACCATGTTCATTGACTCATTCACTCACTCACTCACTGACCAAAATTCCTAGGCCAAACTACTGAAGCTAGAAACACGAAACTTCGTATGGTGTATCATCAAGAGTAGGTAAAGGAAAAAAAATCAGAGGTTTTTAAAATCCCGCCATCTTGGATACAAAATAGCCACCAAACCCATTTGTGTATAGAACACACAGTCTAAACCGCTGTGGCTATTGAAATGAAATTTAGAATAATGGTACATTATCACTAGTAGGTTACCAAAATATTGCCAAATGTCTCCAAAGACGCCAACTTGAGTTCAAAACATCAGAACTGAAAAATCAACTTTCAACATCGTTTGAGTCACGAAACTTGGCATAAAGGTGTATCGTGAAGAGGGATTTAAGGAAATATTACAACATTTTGAAAAAAATCACCATCTTTTATCTAAAATGACCTCAAAACTTATTGTTTTATTGAATACACAGCCTAAACAGCTCGAGCTAGAAACACCACATTTGGTATGAAGATACATAATCACTAGTAGCTAAAGAAAATATTACAAAATATGTCCAAAGACGCCATCTTGGAACAAAATGGCGGACACCAAAATCAATTTTACACACCGTTTGAGCTAGAGAAATGAAATTATATATGAATGTGTACCATCGCGAGTAGGTCACGACAATATAACAAACCGTTTAAAAAGTTGTCATCCATAATCCAAAATGGTCGCCCAAAAACCCATATTTCAAGCAACGGAACCGAAAGAAACGAAATTTGGTATGAAGTTGTACCATCACGAGTAGGATACAATAAATGGGCCAAACCTCTGCTATGAGGATCAGTACCATGGGGGCGCAACCCCATAGAGAGCCTGGTTACTATAAATTGGACGCAGCCAGCCCAAACCCTCGAAGTTGGGGTGCACATCCCCCCAACAGGGCTTTAAGAGTAGCGTCCCCAGCGAAGCAAAGCAAGTACACATACTACAAAACCCCATGGTCTCTCACTAATTGACACCAAAATTCCAAGGCCACACTACTGGAGCTTGAAATACCAAATTTGGTATGAAGGTGTATGACCAAGAGTAGGTAAAGGGAAAAATCCGAAATTTTGAAAAAGTCGCTTTCTTGGATCCAAAATGGTTGCCAGACCGATTGTTTTATAGAGTACAGAGCCTAAACCGCTGCGGCTACTGAGATGAAATTTGGGATGAAGGTACACTATCACTAGTAGGTTAAGAAAACATTACCAAATGTCTTCAAATACACCATCATGGATCCAAAATGGTGGACCGCAAACATTCATTTCACATAAAGGTGCCATAAAAGTTTTTAAAGATGTGTTGTTAAGATCAGATTAGGAAAATATTGGAACACTTTGGAAAAGTCGAGAACTTGGATCAAAAATTGCCGCCCAAAACCCATTTTCCACACGGTTAGAGCCAGAGAAATGAAATTTCATATGAATGTGTACAAACACGAGTAGGTTACTACAGTATAAAAATCCTTTAAAAAATTCGCTATCTTTAATTGAAAATGATCTACCGAAACTGAATTTTTCAAACAACTGAAGTTAAAGAAACGAAATTTGGTATGAAGTTGTAGAATCACGAGTAGGTTATATTAAATGGTGCAAACCTTCCCTATGGGTCAGTAGCTCACCGGGGGGAGTATGCGGGCGCATTCCCCACAGTGGGTTCCCCCACGAAGTAAAGCGCGGCCAATATATATATATATATATATATCCTATGGTCACTGACTCACTTACTTATCAAAATTCCTAAGTTGAACTAGGAACACCAAATTGGCACGAATGTGGTGTATGACCGAGAGTAAGTAAATAAACCAGAATTTTGGAAAAGCCTTTGATCCAAAGTAGCGGCCAAATAAATTGTTGTATAGAATACACAGCCTAAACTGCCGGGCTACTGAAGTGAAATTTGGTATGAAGGTAGTTCACTTATAAGTATACACATATATGTTGGCAAATAATTGTGATTTTGAAACGTTATAATTCTTAAATAAGCAAATTAAGTTTTTTTGACCACCTAAATTATATTGGGGCCCCGTAGGCGCTTACTTGGAAATTTGGCACGAAAAGTAATCATCAAGATTAGGTTACGACAAAGAAACGAGATGTCCAAAAACGTCGTCATTTTGAATCCAATGGATCGCCAAAATTATAAATATATAAGTATTAACAATGCACAGCCTAAAACATTGGAGATAATGTTACGATAAGAATTATGTGAGGATCTGGGAGCGCAAACACAAATTTTTTGGCGTATACCCACCACTGGGGTTTGGAGGTAGCACCTCTAGGGAAGCAAATCGAATCCTGATAGCATAAAATCCCATGGTCACTCAATGACTCACTTATAAAAATTCCCAGTCCTAACTACTGGAGTTAGAAGCAAAAAATTTGGTATGAATTGTGTGCGCAAAAATAGGTAACGGGGAAAATCCGACGTTTTGAGAAACTCGCCATCTTGGATCCAAAATAGTCACCAAACCCACTGTTATGTAGAATGCACAGCCTAAACGGCTAGAGCTAGAAACACCAAATTTAGTTCGAAGTTGTACAATAAAGATTAGGTTAAGAAAATATTGTGTAATTAAAAAAATAAATCGCCATCTTGGATAAAAATTGGCGGACCATATAAATCAAGTTTCCACACCATTTGAGCTAGAGGTACGAAGTTTTGCATCAAAGTGTATTATCAAGAATAGTTTAGGAAAATGTTGCAACATTTTGGAAAAGTCGTCATCCTGGATCCAAAATGGCCACCGAAAACCCGCTTTTCAAACCTCTGAAGCCAGAGAAACAAAATTTGATACGAAGGTCCACCATCGCGAGCAGGTTACTGTAAATGGAGCAAACCTCCCTATGCGGGCGCCGACCACAGGGTGCAGATCGGAACCATGAGGAGGCAGTCCCCCAGGGATTCCCGTTACGATAAAGGGTCCGGTGTCCCCAAATTTCTCCAAGTTCCGGAAGCAGGCACCACCATCCAAACAAAGAGAGTCCTCCAAATTGTACAGTATTAAACCAGACCGGTCCCTCACTGGTACACTGCCTTATAAAATACCCAGATCAAACTACTGAAGCTAGAAACACCAAATTTGGTATAAAGTTGTATGACCAACTTAAGGTAAATGCAATAATCCGAAATCTTGAAAAAGTGGCCTCCTTCGATCCAAAATGTCCACCAAACAAATTGTTGTATAGAATACACAGCCTAACCCGCTGGGCCTACTGAATAGAAATTTGGTATGAAGGTACACCATCAGCAGCAGATTACGAAAATGTAACAAATATCTCCAAAGACGCCACCATGGATCCAAAAATTGATGTTCCACACCGTTTGAGTTAGAGAAATGAAATTTGGCATGAAGTTGTGTCATCAAGTGTAATTTAGGAAAATATTACAATATTTTGGAAACGTTGCGATTTTGGATCCAATATGGCAACTAAACCTTTTGTTGTATAGAGTGCATAGCCTAAACCGTTGGAGCTAGAAACACCAAATTTGATATGAGGTTACATCATGAATAGTATGTTAATAAAATATTAAAAAATATTTGGATCCAAAATTTGAACTCCCAAAATTAATTTGTCTCAAAAGACGCCATCTTGAATCAAAAATGGCGGACCCAAAACTCGTTTTCTACACCGTTCGAGCTAGAAATACCAAATTTTGCATACAGGTGTATTATCACGGGTAGTTTAGGAAATTATATCATTTTAAAAAAGTGTCAGTCTTATCGAAAATGGACGGCAAACATATTGTAGTATAGAATACATAACCTAAGCGGCTGAAGCTAGAAACAGGAAATTTGTATCACGGTATACTATTACTAGTAAGTTACAAAAATATTACAAAATGTATCCAAAGCCACCTCTTGGATCTAGGCGGACGCCTAAATTCAATGTTTCACACCATTTGAGCTAGAGAAACGAATTTTGGCATGAAGATGTATTGTCGAGAGTACTTTAGGAAAATATTAAAATATAAAAAGAAAATTATCACGTTGATCCAAAATGGCCGCCAAACACATTGATTTATAGTGTGCATAGCCTAAACCATTGGAGCTATGTTGGTATGAAGGTACATCATTTTTCATCACTAATAGGATAAGAATATAATACAAAGTGTATCAAAAGGCTCCATCGTGGAACCAAAATGTCGGACTTCAAAAATTAATTTTCAGCTAGAGATACAAAACTTAGAATAAAGGTTTATTATTAAGAGTAGTTTAGGAAAATATTTCATGTTGAAAAAGTAGTCATCTTGCATTCAAAATGGCCGTCCAAAACCATTTTCCACATAGTTTGAGCTAGAGAAACGAAAGTTTGTGTGGTGGTGTACTATCACGAGAAGAAAACGTTAAAAACGTCGCCATATATAATCAAAAATGGCAGCCAATTGACCTATTTTTCAAACCACTGAAGCTAGAGAAACGAAATTTGGTATGAAGGTATACCATCAGGAGGAGGTTGCAATAAATTGGGCAAACCTCTTATAGAGGCATAGATCGGGACTATGGGGACATAGTTTTCCGTAGTCTGGTTACGATGAAGGTGCGCAGACCACAAAAAACAAGATCAGGGGCGTAGGCACCGCCGGGGATCTGGAGGTAAGCGCTCCTAGCGATAAAAAGTGAGTCCACATTACATAAAACCTCATGGTCACTGACACACCGACTGAGACCCTGACATAAAAATTCCAAGGTAAGCACAAGGAGCTGGAAACACCAAATTTGGTAAAAAGATGAATGGCGGTAAAAATCCGAAATTTTGAAAAAGGCACTATTTTTTATCCAAAATGGCACCCAAACCCATTGCTAAAAATACATAGCCTAAACTGTTCGGGCTACTGAATATACATTTGGTACGAAAGTATGTCATCACTAATAGGTTACGAAAATATTACCAAATGTCTACAAAGACGCCATCTTGAGAGAAATGAAATTTGTCATCAAGTTACATCATCAAGAATAATTTAGGAAAATATTACAACATTTTGGAAAAGTTGACATTTTCGATCCAAAATGGCCGCCAAACCTATTGTATACATTTCATAGACTAAACGGCTGGATTTATAAACACGAAATTTGGTATGACGGTAGATTTATCATCAGTAGGTTACGAAAATATTGAAAAAAAAAATATCCAAAGTAGCTATCTTGGATTCAAATGGCGGACGTCAAAAATTCATTTTTCGCACCGTGTGAGCTAGAGATACGAAATTTGGCATAAAGTTTATCATCACGAATAGTTTAGGAACATATTACAATATTTTTTTAAAAAGTGGCCATATTTTATCCAAAATGGCCGCCTAACCCATTGTTTTAGAGTGTATAGCCTAAACCGCTGGAGCTAGAACAATTGAATTTGGTGTATAGGTAAATCATCAGTAGTGGATTAAGAAAATACTACAAAATGTATCCAAAGACGCCATCGTGGAACGAAAATGGCGGATCACGAAGTTAATTGTCCACACCGCTTGAGCCAGAGATACGAAATTTAGCATTAACGTGTATTATCAAGAGTAGTTTCAGAAAATATGACATGTTAAATAAGTGGTCATCATGGAACCAAAATGGTTAACAAAAAAATGGCAAGTAGGTTACAGCAAATGCGGCAAACCTCCTCTATGGCGGCGCATATCGGCACCATAGGGTCCAACAATTCCCCAGAGTCCACCTTATATAGAACCCCATGGACACATGGCACTCACTGACAGACACACTGAACAAAATTCCTAGGTCAAACTGCTGGAGCTAGAAACATCAAATCTGGTACGGATTTGTATGACGAAGAGTTGGTAAAGGGGAAAATCCGACATTTTGAAAGAGTTGCTATATTGACACCAAAATGGCCGCCAAACCTGTAGTTGTATAGAGTGCAACTACTGGAGCTAACAGTATCATAGTATTATAGTTATGTCATAGTATCATAGTATCAAACTCCAGTATCATAGTTACTGGAGCTAAAAACACCAAATTCTGGTATGACGGTACAGCATCACTAGTAAGTTACGAAAATATTACAAAATTTCTCCAAAGACGCCATCTTGGATGCAAAAAGTCTGACCTCAAAATTCAATTTTCCACACCGTTTGAGATAGACATGCGAAATATGGCAAAGAGGTATATTGTTATCAGTGGTTTAGGAAAATATTACATTTTGGAAAAGTTGCCATCTTGGATCAAAAATGGCCGCCAAACCTATTGTTGTATGGACTGCATAGCCTAAACAACTGGAGCAAGGAAAAACCAAGTTTGGTACGACGGCATATAAGCATGAGTAAGTTACAAATATATTACAAATTATCTCCAAAGACCCGAGCTTGAATTCAAAATTACACGACCCCTAAAAACCATTTTCCACACCTTATGAGCTAGAGATATGAAATTTATCATAAGGTTGTATTCGCCTCAAAGCGATGTGCCTCAATAGTTTCCACTGACTATTGGTACTTTCGGCCGCCGCTTTGAACAAATAGACTTTTTCCCAATTTGTCGGTGTTTATTGCACAAGTTCTACAAAACCAACATATTTCCTCTTCGATCGATGTACTAAAATTGTTTTTCATGCATTTCGGCTTCAGCCGGCAGCGATATTGGTAAATGAAGATCTTTTTATATCTTCAGTTTTATTTGAAGTGCAAACCACTGAATTCCGTCAAGAAATACGAGAAGAGAAGGTTACGGGTAATGTACGAAGTGATGAAAATGGCATGATCTTGAATCCAATATGGTTGCCAAACGTACATATATAAAGGGTGCACAGCCCGAACCACTGGAGCTAACGTTACAATAAAAAGCACATGTTTGTGGTCGCAGGCACCGCTGGGGGCAGTGTCGCTAGCGAAGCAAAGCGAATTTTACAAATATAGAACATAGAAATATAACGTGCAAAGCGAGTCTCTATATATAACATTGAAAGTGACTATGTGTGCGTGACCATAGGTGAAGGATAAAAATTAAATTCTGATACGGAGCAATTCATAGGGAATTAAATGTAAATGTAAACTATTATTAATACTTATTGTGATAATTTGCTGATGATAATTTTTATTTTGGTTTAAAATGTATAGATAGAGGAACTGAAGTCCATATAAATGAATTATTGTTTAGTGTCCTTCTATTTTGTATTTGAATTGCTTCTATTTTAGAAATATTTTATATATCATTAATGAGTAGATTACGGAAAATGAAGTATAAATTTTTATTAAGTTAGTTATACAGATAGCACAGTGCGGGAAGTGTTTTCAATAACGTAATTTTGACTGTATAAATGAAAAAAAAACTGATACTAACAATAATAACTAGACAACTATGTAAGGACTAATAACACCGATATATAAGATTAGTAAGGAAAACACTTAAGAAAATACTGAAGTCACAACATAAAAGCAGGAATTAAAAAAGTGAAAACATTAATAAATAACAGTAAAATTTAAATCAAATAAATAATAAAAACTTAATACGTTAAACCACTAACACCAGCGTACTTAATATATGATTGTATTTTGTTACAGATCAGGTCCATGTATGTACGTATTGTAAACTGAAATGAAAAGAAAAAAATAAAATAAGAAATTCCCCCACTCGCGGAAAAAGGGCCTGGATTTTCCAGCGGAAGCCAGGCTAAAAGAACTTCCCCGGCACCCTCTCTTTGCTAGTATTTTCTCTTTCTTTTATGTAAACAATACCTTGAGGAACAACAGGTCCTGCCGACTCCGTGCTTCGGCGCCGTGTCAGGGGCCGAAGCAGGGAGACGAATACCGAGGATGGCCTGCCCCAGTCCCGTGGAGAACACTTTTAGTTCGCTGCATTTCAAATGCGCGAAGCGGGGCTGAGCCAAGATAGCTGAGAGGTAGGGGTGGTCAGAGGGTCCCAAAATTAAAAAAAAATATATGTGTGCGTGACCATTAGGCAAAAGTACTTGACCGGTTCGAATGCTTTTTAGCACATTATCGTAGACTGGATCAGACTGGGAAATTATCATATAATTTTTATTCTGAAATTAATATTTTCAGGGATAAATGGCCATCTTATTATCCATTGACTTCGAATGACAGTAGTAAATAATGGAAACATTCAAAGCAAAGTACGCTGTAACCCACACAACAATGTTGTTCGACGGGTTGACTATCTCGAAATGGTCAAATTTGACATGATTATCAATTCATTAACAACGGATATCTTAGGTAACACACCCCTAACAAACCTGATTGGGTCATTCCCGATGATTGTTGCATAATTTATTCACCCCGCACAAGGAGCGAGCAAATCAGCAAATTCGTAAATAAGCAGATTTAGGGTGTTTACCGAAACATAATATAGCAGTGATTCCGCCAGACCCATTAAAATTTTACGGTAAAAAATTGACAAACCGTGAAGACCTCCACTCATACTCTTCCAATTCTGACTTTAGATCCCTCCCTCAAACTGAAAATCATGTCGGAATCCCTGTACTATATTATACATTATATGCTTACATATTGCAAATTAAGACCGTTCGGAATTCCGGAATGGAGTTTCTCATTCTGTAATGTCGGAATTCCGAAACGCCGGAAATTAGGAAATCGGGGAAATTTGGAATTCTAGAAACTCGAAAGGTCAGAATTTCGGAGTGTCATCTTTAGTTGTGAGCATCAAATTAAACGGTTCACGAGGGCAAGGGATCATCGATTTTAAATTTTCCGCCAGACAGATCTACAAAATATGCGTTCACAAGAAGTTAAGAAAATCTTGCTGGATAATTTCACAATAAGGATGTTCACAATTCGAAATCAGAGTGAAAATGTTTGTGGTTCCACAAATTAGGACAAATGGTAACGTCGGATCTCCCGAGGTTTCAAGATAGAAATTCCAGAGCGCTGAATTTCCGGAGTGTCAAAATTCCTGGTTCCGAGAAATTCTGAATACCAGAATTGACTTTGGACCTCCGAAAGTATAGTAAAGTGTCTTCAATCGTAAATCTATGTCAATATAAATTTTTCATATGAAATAATTAGTTTTTCTTATATATATTATATTTAAACATCCGGCATTAGAAAGACGTTAACAACGGTGTTATGAACTTTAAAAGTCCTATATCCTTCTAAGGGGACGAAATTTACAAATTTTGTGAGATTTTTAAAATTTTAAGGCTAATAACAATAATCACAATTTTGAGGGACACAATGCCTCCACCCCCCTTGGTGTCATTGGATTTACATTTGGACTTGATGGATAATATTTCTAGATTGGTTCGAAAACAAAATCGAAGCTTTTCTTAGACACATTGTTGATATAATTAAAAGAAACAGACAATAGTTGTTTGAGGGGGCACGTGGCCTCCGCGACCTCTCTCTGGATATATCACTAAAAGGGAACTTAAAATACCTATTTGGACCCTATGTTCTTCTAGGATACTCAATTATCGTCCACCTATTTGCTAAGTAGGGCCTTAGTACCAGTTGAGTATGTCCAACCCTATGTTCTTCTAGGATACTCAATTATCGTCCACCTATTTGCTAAGTAGGGCCTTAGTACCAGTTGTTTTTTTTTTAAAAAAAAAGACGTACGTGTTTGAAATCTTTGGTTTTGTAATAAGGGTCTTACCATACAAGTGATTATTTGCTGAAAGAAATATGAAAAAATTAACTTGAATATAATTGCAAAAATGCTTTTTTAAACGCGTGGAATCTACTAACAACATTTGCTTTGAACTTCAGGATTTTGAAGGGCAAGATTATATTTTCAAGGTATTCAGTTCTTTATTATGCAATCCTCACAGTAGTTTTAATGGCTAATGGAGTGTAATTTGCATACTTTCGCACACATTACACACTTATTATTTTCATTTGCGATTTTTGGATCACACGTTACATAAAATTATACATAATAACACCATGTCTCGACAAACGTATAGACCCTTAATAGAGGTAACTCAGTGTATCATAAAAGAAATGTATATAACATCTTCTTTATAACCGCTTATTTCTCAGGTAACTATACAGCAGAGACAAGGGTAGGATACATCGAAAGTTTTCTCCTGATATCAAGTCCCAAATTTTATGTAAGTATTATAATCTCACAATTTGATAGTTGCACATGAATGTTATAGGGCTCCTATAAATGTTTGTCGCTATGACAGTTTCTGAGACTTTAAATTGTTTATAGTGGAACTCTCCTCTGATATTTTGCTAAAATGTACTCAAATATTTATAATTTGAAAATGAGAGTAAGTGGATTGTTACGCTTCTTTTCTTAAATATTCCAAATTAATGTCATATTTTAGTTGATCATAATGTCGACGTAAGCCATCATAACTTCTCGTGGAAATGGTTTTACGGTGATTTCCTTTATCATGCTGGTATTTTTTGTAACATTAAGTGGCGTATTTAGGTATAGTGGTCGTATGGGCGCGGGCCTAGAGTGGCAAAACATTTCAGTGGCGGCGAAAATTTCCAAATTTTTTATAACCCAATTTTACTCAAAAGTAGAGTAAAAGCAACAAACTGCCCAGGTGGACGATCGGTTTTCCTCCTCGAAAGGTTGAAGGGCTACCATAAAACAACCATCTCTGAAGAGAGGCTCAGCTGCTTAACAGTTCTGCAAATGGAGAGTAATATTACAAGTACATTGAGCTATGAGGACATGATAAATACCATCGCAGAGCGAATAAAGAGACATTTGGATGAGCCATAATATATTACAAATTTACGATATAAATAGGCTATTCGTGTAAATCAACTTTTCCATTAAATATGAGTCACCGCGCTTTCTGCGGGCCTAGGGGCTGTAAATATGTATATACGCCATTAGTAACATTAGAACCTCAGGTTCAATATTGATATTACTGACGACCATATTGCAAAGAGTTGAAAATTGATAATATATGGTGAGCTGGGGATCGTAGGATATGGTCTGAATCTTCATCTAAGTGATCCATTGATCCGATTGATCCGGTCTTGTCCAGAATGATACGACTGACTCGTTCGCATGTTCTTGACTTATATCGCAAGAATAGCTGTGATCGAAACTTAACTGAATAATTGTCTAGGATATTCAATATTTATCCGGGAATCCCGTTTTCACCAAATTTGATTTGTTATTTTACCTCTGCCTTGAATCTACGAATCGTATCCCTTATAAAATACACAAATTATTTCTGAATAGCCTCCTTCAAGGTGAGGGAATGAATTGCACAACTCCGGGAATATTTACGTTCTTTCCGAAGATATGAGATTCTTTCAATATGTCATTGCTATTGTTTGTATCTTTTCGACTCCCTATTTGTTCGTGATCTGGGAGATAACAACAGTTCGCCCGCGAGAGAAACACTTCAAATTAAGGAAATGATTGAAAATTTTGATTTGCCCTCCGTTACCGGGTAGGACCGCTTCATAGGCAAATACTCGGCGACTCGATCCGAAACTTAGATTGATT
>JAGDQP010018956.1:2853-35651 GCA_022664845.1 Lepisma saccharinum
TGTGTGTTTGCATGTGTATTATTTTGTGAACAAGTTGGAGTATATTTGTATGTGTATATAACAGCATTTTTTTTTTTCAACTTGAGCGACACTTAACTGCTAAACAAAAGCATAAGATAATATTGTGTTCGTCACTTGTTAAGTTTTCAACGCTATTTCTAGGACCTATTGTCTTTGCAGTAATTACTTCTTTCAATTATCGACTTTCCAAGCGTATGTGATAACAACACAAAAGTCTATCTCCACATGCTTCGTCTGCTGCATGGAGAGACATAATATACATGGACAGGCATGCAGAATAGTGAAGGAAAGGAAGAGATAATAATAATAATAATATAATGTGAGTTTGACAATAATCTCATACAGCAACGCTCTCTCTCTCTCTCTCTCTCTGCTCTCTTTGTATGTGATACACACACACACAGACAGAGAGAGAGAGAGAGAGAGGAAGAAAGGAAAAACAATATTCGTCGATACCAATTCGCTATAACAATACATTTACTTTCATAATGTATTTATTTACTGTTCAATAGACTTTTGTATATAGCGTCTATTCACGTAGTGAAACAGTATTTTGTATAGGCTATAATTTATTTTTCTTTCAGGAAAACGGCTTTAATTTTATATTGTGTGACAGCATGAGCACAATGCAATCCTTTGGAAAAGTAAATTTGTGTTTACATTCTGTGATTTCCTTCCCCTTTTTTTTTAAAAAAAAGTAAATAAATTAAAGCAATATATAGTTTTGTCTCCGTTAATTCTAAAAGGTGTTTTTCTTTTCCATATCAAGATTAAAAGTTATTCGAATAAAGTGTATAAAGTATTTTTGTAATTTTAATGTCTAGAAGAAAAAATCTTTGCAATTAAAAGTGAAATCGGCGTTAGGGATTTTGTCAGGATTGACAGTGTGTCGGGGAGCAGGTAAATGGAAAATTTGGAATTGTAAAGGTTGTTTTTTTTTAGCAATCTAGTGAAATCTTTCATCCTTTCGCTGTTCTCATTTAATGTACGCCATATTGTGCTTAAAAGCACTTGGGACAGTAGGCATGCTGGGGCTTGCCCTTTCCCTTTTTCCAGTCTCCCAATGATATCCCCGCTATTCAAACGCCAAATGGTGTCATATTGTTGCCATATTTCGACTTGCAATCCTTCTCATATATGCACTTCACACGCTGTTAAAAAGAAATCGTACACGATGCTAGGAACTCTCTTGTTTCATTGAAGTGGACCGCGGTGGCTCAACGATTAAAGCGCTCACCTCGTCGGTTCAAACCCAGCACGTGCCATGTGGGCTTTGTAATGGACAAACACTGTGTACGTGGGTCTTCTCGGGGCTCTTCTGTTTCTTCATTCTGCCAATCATCCCATCATCACCCATCTGGCCTGAGCCAAAGTTGCCTAAAGGCCTTAAAAATTAAATTCAAATTCAAATTGTTTCATTGAAATGAAAGAAAAAATCGTCTTTTTGTATGCTGAGGTGGGTAATTTCAGTTGTCAGTTCTGCACATGCGCAGAATGACAAAACTATTTCTTTTCATAGCCGTGAATGCAATTGAAGAGGTAATTTGGATAAGGGCGTATCTATCAATTTGCAGAAAATCAGACAAATATATTTTGTTAAAACATGAACCTGTCACTTTGTGTCCAGGTATTGGGATATGCATATCGTTGCTCTGAGACTAGTTTATCTGCTGTCATCTACTAACGTCTCCCATAAGAATCAGCATATTCAATAACAACCTTTTTCCGCTCTCTTTAAAAAAATGACAGAAAGCTCGATACGCCCTTATTCAAATTTGCTCTTTATGTTGGGATCACGGATTCGGTGTCTCCATCTTGATTACTTCTTATTTTGACAGAAAGGAGGAAATATTCTGAGTGAATGGGAATTCCGTCCTTCGTTGACAAACGCGAAAGTTGTTAAAATGTGACGTAAGTCATGAGATCAACTTTGTTTATGTCTTCGGAGTTCAGGCAACGGAGTTCTGTCTTTCAATACCGTTTGGATCTATGTCTGGCAATTTAGTCCAGTGGGTAAGACGCTAGGCTTCTAACTGTGGAACAAGTGTTCAAATCTCGCTGAAGCTTCTTCTATTTTTTCTCTTACTCCCAGTATTTCTGAAAACTTACTGATGGCTGCTCTCTGTTAGGCTAGTTACTGGAAATTTCCATGCAGTTATGGTTGTCTAGCTTTTTCCAGAAATGTTTCGGAAAATTTTTAACAGTGCAAGAACTCTGGCACAACTGTTCTGGAGACTCTTCGTAAGGGCTTAGTACACTAACAGGTACATTGGGGGCAGTACTGCAGCAACTGCTGTCACATACCTTCGGAAATGATTCGTCATTCATGATACGTTCTGATTTATTCCTGTATTTTCTCCTATGACCAAATGTTTAGTAATGTTCCTCAAATTATAGGAAACAGTGTGTGAAAACATTCCTGTCTATATCGTTGTTCTAGTATGCTTTGTGCATCTTCAATTATTTGTATGATTGTGTCGCGGGACGTATGTGTACGTAAGAATTTTTCGTATTTTCTTATTTTTTTGTCCACGCTTAATTATTGAATGGATTTTGATTAGTTAAACCTCTGAGAGATATACAACCCAAAACTACACATATGAATAGCGGCATTGCTCACCTGTAAGGATAAATTCAAGGAATACTGAAATAATTAAACCACTAGTGACATCTAGTAGCTATCTTATTCATTAAGGCGTGAAGTAAATATTCTTTCCAAAACGTTTCTCAACTGCGTTCGTAGCTCGCCAACGAATCAAATACGTAATTTTACTTACTTTTTTCACAGTGGTTTATTTATGAATATACTAAATAAAATAAAAACTTATTTAACAAAATAATACACAAAAATAGACAAATATAATATGTCCATATTTGACTGTGAAAGGATTGGCATCAAATATGGTCTAATATTATCGAACTAATAAGGGGACCAAAATTACATAACATATGGTATTATATAGTGCATAAGAAATTTTAAACTAATGATATAATCATTTCAAAAGAGAATCATAGACTTGCAAATTCAAAGATAAACCCCAGGCGTGTTTTTAATTTAACAAAATGGATAGTTTAAATCATAGATTGATGGAATGTAAAAATAACACGACTATTTGGAAGGACATCTTAACAATATCCTAGAGTCATAAGAAAAGTAAAAGAATTTACTATCAATTGAGTAAATAATTTACTATCCAGAATTCCAGTATTTTCCGCCTAAATGAAAAAAAAATATGTCTTTCGGCCAACATTACGAATTCTATTATATGAACATAACTTCAGTTGAGCTATACCATATAGCTCGTTAGTATTGAGATATAACAACATAAAATAACAAGGAAGAACGAATGACATATATTTGTTTCCTCTCCCAACGCATCTGGTCAGCGTGGGATCAGTAGACCAACTCCTCCCTCCGTGAGAGACCTCATCCAGTAGTGGATTGAATATAACTGTGAATTATTATATATTGGTTTACTTAACAGTTAATATGCATTTTTTTTTCTTTTACAATATCTTGTTGATTCTGCTTTATCAATAATAATAGTTGTCTTAAAAAAAGCTTGGTAGACTCGGCTTGGCATATGGGAGACTTGGCTTCGGTTCCCGCTCAAATCAGCTTTTCTATTTCATATATCATTCTCATATTTATTCTTAATATATGCTCTTTTGTACTTTTTATTTTTTTTACATTTTAACGTGCCGTTATTCCTGCCTTACTTTGCTTTAAAATTTTTTTTTGTAAAGCATACATGTCGAGAGAGCGAAGGCGGGTTAGTTAAAGTCAGGTTAGTTTTTTAAAATAATAATTATTACGCACTAAGATTGGACTCAGCAGTCCGACACTTCTGCCTCATCTACTTTTGTCCGGTGGCCGTGGTTTTTTTTTTCAGTGACCTGCGACTAAACAAAACGTAAAAACTCCACCGAAAAGCTTAAAAACAATAATAAAAAAAATATTAGTTAAAATTAATGCAGATTTGTTACCATTGCGCCGACTTTTGTATTAGTTTTCTTTTCTTTTTACTTAGCGGTGCATTTTTTAAGGCATTACCTTATTTAAAATCGTATCTTTTGTGTTTTCATATTATTTAAGTATTTTGGAAGACTATTTTTTTTCCAAATTAAAATGAGAATATAAATTTGTTCGTTTTCATTTCAACAGAATACCCTTTACGTGTGGCAGCTGACAGTAAAGATTTTTAAAGGGTTAAAACAGAAATCATTAATTCATGAGGTTGAGTACTAAGGAGTAGATTATAAATCCTCTCTCTCTCTCTCTCTCTCTCTCTCTCTCTCCCTCTCTCTCTCTCTCTGTCTTCAATTTCAGAAAAGACAGAGACTGTAAGTTCCTCAAAGTTTGTTAACTCAAGATCTTGAACTAAGGAAGAGAGAAACTAAATATTAAAGCTGGTCCGGATTTCCTTCCTTCTCCTTCTCACTAACTTAACTTCCATCGCCGGCATCTTGAAAGAAAATAGAGAAGAAAGTACAGGAGAGAGAGAGAGAGAGAGAGAGAGAGAAAGTTAAGTTAATCATGCTGGCATCTGTTACAATGACTTCTGTTGAACTTATAACATTTTCTAAGTTGAATTAGTATGAATGAACTGTTACCACAATTCCTTCCGGTTTCGCTAATTTAAGCTACAGCACATATCTTAGGGAGAGGGGTGAGGCTGGGGGCAAGAGAGGAATAAAGTTTCTTACTGATTTTGAGATTGTTTTTTTCTTTCTTAATAAAGGTTCACATTATTGTTTTTAAATGGATTCTTTTTTTTTTATGAAAGAAGGCAAAAGATTTAACAGAAGCTAACTTTTTTTATTTGGACCAATGAATAAAGTGCTATTTTTTTTTACGGTATTTTATCTAAGGAAAAAATACGTTCTAGAAAAGATTGGTGGAAGAAGTTTGGAAGCCTTTCAAATGTGAATCTGAAGAAGAAGAAAGAACGATAGCTTTGTGTCTCAGTAGAGTAAGGAGAAAGTGAGTGATAGAATTTGAGGTAATACACAACTGAAGGAGGTAATGAAGTTGAGTAATAGTTGAGGTTATCAAGAAGAGTAATAGAATCTACTCGAGGTAATATGAAGAAATAATTTTCATACAGTATTCTCGGGATACTGGAATTATCCATCTGAAAATTTTGAATATATATATGTATATATATATATTGAAATTTTGAACAAATAAAAGTATATTGACTACTTGGTTGATATTTCCAACTTTAAGGAAATTTCAAAATCTACAAAAGAAATAAGAAATTCCAACATTTTGTCTATAATATTCCGATTTGAGAAAAGAAAATCAGAGAGCTTCATTTTTTCATAATTAGATGGCAGGGTATTAACAAAGTTACCCCAAAAATAAACTAAATTGAAATTACTTTTCAATAAAAAACTATATTACTTTATAAATTTTATTGTTAAAAGAAATTTTGATTGGAGTTATTTTATGGCATAGAGTGTAGAATTACTAATTAAAAGAAACTATTAAATAACTTTTTCTCGCTTTTATATAACCTCAAAATTTCCAACAATAGACGATCAGAAAGCGTGAGTTAACTTAATAATGGATCGTTACATGTTCATAACTTAAGAACGAACAAAGTTCATTCAATTGAAACAAAGAATAATAATAATAAAACGAAATGATGACATCTTTTTAAGAAGAAGAAACTGATAATGATGACATGACAATGACATGTTTTAATATGAGATCCTCAACAAAGAGATACGGACTTGTCAAGTATGTGTAATTTCTTTACGAGTCAGTTCAGATGTGGTCGTCATTAAAAAAAAGGCTGCTTTTTGTGTGTGTTTAGTAGGTGTGTGTGCTATAAAAGCCGTTAGATGGCTCTAATTACATGACAAAACTGCATTCCTGCATTTAATGTTATTGCATCTTGTCTTACACTTGGTTGCTTTTCAGTTGTACGAAAGAAAGAAACAGTTTACATACTTATGCATATGAGTGGCGTTTTCTGGTGGTATTGTACCACTGATATGTTTCCTCTTTTAATTCTCGGCTATTGTTTCCAATACAAATTTTATTTAAATGGAAAAATGAGAAAAGAAGTCATGATCTGATATACATACACATGTTTAATATAATATTAATCATAAAACAGAACTATTAATTAGAAAGCACTTAATTATTCATTACATAATATGCACGTGCCTATCTTATCAAGGTAAGTACTCAGTAGTATAATATAGTTCTACATATAATTTGTTTATAATATCTGTTTCTCCTTCACTGGGTACTCAAAAAGTTTTGCTCAATTTTTGTAGACTCGCTCCTAGTGATGTAGCTTGTGAACTACGGGGTGGGGGTGGCCCCAGGTTCGAACCCCGCTATTTGGTCTTTCTGATTGTGATTTTACGAGATTTTTTTTTCTGTTCAATCCCAGCAAGCAGATGTTATTTAGACTACAGAGCTTGGCTGCTTACATCCTTATACGTTTCCTACGAAAGTATGTGCTTGCTGAGGAACGTCATCCCTCAAATTACGCTCGAACATAGATATTACCACTAGTTCAAATCTACAGCAAATTTGACAAGAGAAATAGTTATATTAATTGATTTGGATGGAGTTCAAGTTGCTCTATTTGGTTGGCCCACAGGAATCGCTTCGATACCAGGTGATTTAGGCAAAATATAGTCGTACTTAAATGTCTGAGATAAGCGCCTTCTGCTTCAAAATTACGTAAGTACCACCAACCAATCGCAACTTCGCTTTCAGTATACTTGTAGATTTTTCATTGGCTAATAACATTGACACCCATCTTTCTATATATGCGTAGTGTATATAAGAACATTTCACGATACGCCCGCCCACTTCCATATAATCATCAGTCCATCTTTGGTGGGTGATTCAATGAATAAATCTTCTTCAGTCCTATTACTTGGAGGCGTCGTGACGGCAGGAAAGTAATTATTGAGCGTTTAACCAAATCCTAAATTTCACACTCCAATCAGCGACAGTTTTAATTTTTTTTTTTAATTTGTATTTGTAGCCGATAAAGTTTTAAGAAGTCCCAGAATCCATCATTGTCAAAAAGTATGACAGTACCATCCATACCAAGACATTAGAGGTGCTCTAAAGAGTAAACTCACTTAATTTTTTTTTATCCATTTAGTTTTAACGTAACTAATAAAGATGAAATTACGATAAAGAGAAAAGAAAAAATGAATGGCGATTGGAAAATAAGTAACGACAGCAAAAAGACAAATACAAGCAATTTAAAAGAAAAGTAAAATAAATTACAGCAAACAAAATATTGGAAGAGAAAATAGTAGAATAGGTTACAACAAATATAAAATATTAAGAAAAAAAATAGAATATTACAGTATGTTGAAGAGAAAAGTAGAACGTTACAGTAAAACATCGAACATTGAAAGAAAGTAAAAAGTAGAAAAGGTAAAACTAAGATTAATCATTGAAGAGAGAAATAATATAAGTTACAGTAAACATCAACAGTAGAAAAGAAAAAATAGAGTAGGTTATAACAAACATTTAAAATTGAAGAGAGAAAAATAATAGAATAAGTTAAAGGGAACATCAAAGATTGAAAAAAAAAAACATCACAGATTACATCAAATACTGAATGCAGAAAAAAAATAGAACAGGTTTAAGCAAACATAAAAAGATAAAAAATAAACTGTTTGGTAAATATTTTTTTTAATGAAAAAATGAAGTGTGGAATAATCTATATGAAGGGGAGAAGAACAAAACAGAGTATTGGGCTGTTATAATACGTAAACGTAGACTCTACATGAAGAAAAGAAGAAACAAAGTCAAAATATGGAAGTGGTGAAGAATGAAAGTAATCAATTGGCTTCAAATGTTAAATCCTGGAGAGAACAATTAAAAAAGAGGAGAATTGTACTGGAGAGAACAAAAAGAAGAAACTAGTGAAGACATTGCGTACATTTACACATAAATATTATATAATGTGATTCAACTAAAGCTAATAAAGAAGGTAAAAGAAGAAGAGGAAGAATACATTATACTCATGAACATCCTAAAGTTAAAACACCGTAAGTATCAAACGCCAATCATGGACAAGCAATGCACAATGCCATTGGTTGCTGGTAATTTTCCACATCGTATGAAGGCTTATGACAACCTTGATTTTCTCTAGTCTATTTACGATTTTTGTAACAAGTTTGAAATTAACTGTACTGAGTTGACTTGATGTAGCAAGCTTGATTTAGTCTCTCAGGCTTGTCACCATAAGCTTGATGGAAGCTTTTACGCTTGACATGTTAAGCTTGCGATAAGTTTGAATCAACTCTGCTCTCGGAGTGAATACAGGAAAGAATATATATCCCTATTGCCAAGTTTAATACATAATATACATGCAAAATTTTCAGTTGTGTAAGAACATGTACAGTAGGTGTAAGAGAAAAAGACGTTAGATGCTCCACTGTACACTATCAGATAGAATTTCGTACGTTTTAAGAACTACGTTCTCCTGAACCGTGACGTTTATGTATGTATGTATGCGGACGATTTGTTAATTAATCGTTCATCTAAAAATTTATGTTTGTTAAGGAAAGCGTAACGAATCTTTGTTCTTCTGGTTTTATGAAAAGCTCTTTTTTAACAGAAGAGCATCGAAGCGGAAGAGGAGAATAACCTGTAAACAGGTTCCTGTTATTTATGTTAATGAAAATGTGCTTTTAACGCCAGATTTTTTAAAAAAAAAAGAAAGAAAGAAATGCAACAATGTGTGTTCTTTTCGTGAAATGTAATTTTCTTGATTTGGAGACCAAAATTTGAATTAATCGTAGGGGGTGGGGGGCGGAAACTCTGATCTTAAATTTTTGGTGTCTTATTTTGATGTCCAACCAGTGTATTCAGTGTAATGTCATCCAATTTGGGGAAAATCGATTTAAATCAGGATTGCGGTGTGACCAGTCCAAAGAAAAATACGTTATTGACTTGAAAACACTTTATACACATGTATTACGTGAAACTTAAGCAGAGAATTAAAGAGTATATAGTTTAACAATTTAACATTCTCCTGTGTTGTCGCTCAAAGTCAATAAAACCACGGGACGGGCGTAAGCCATAGTGCTGTTACCGCCCATACAATTCATTTATCAATAAAACCAGATTCATAGGAAAGAAAGAATATGCGGAGTGTTCTAAGAGTCAGTAAACAGGATTGAACGCTCTTCTGGACCGATGTACAAAAACTAGTTCACAAAACATCAGAGTCGACAAAGGAAAGAGCTCTTAATACCACAACATACATACATGTTTAGTATACTTATTTCCTCATAGGAATCTTAGGTTCGATTTCCGTAGGTAGCAGAGTTTCTATCCACATTTTTTTTGTTACGGGAGTTCAGGTATAAAAACCTCATTCCTTCTTTAATATAGTGGTTTGCAAAACCTAACAAGATATTACTAAGTGACATCTTATTGAAAAATGTCCCCAAGAAATACAAAAATAATTGCCAATTTAGTACGGCATGGGATCTTTCCTGTTGGCATTAATAAAATCCGACGTGGAATTAAACCCAATTTCAACCAATGGTCTTTGCATCATCTCTTACCACAAACCAACCAAATTGGACCTTCAACTCAACGATATGAATAGTTTCATTTTCAGTAGTTCCAATGTCATCCAATTCGAAAATAAAAACGAAATCGATTTAAATCAGGATTACAGGGTGGCCAATTTCAAAAATCGGTCTTACTGGAAAATGGTATTACGTTCCAAATGATTCTGGATACTTGGAAGCATATTTTTATTATTATTATTATTTGCATTTTACAGTGGCGTAATGAAGAGGAACGAGAGGGGGGAGGACGTCCCGGCGCCAAGGATAACAGTGCGGCAAATCGACCACCATCTGTCTTTTTTAACATTAGCAAGTGATCATTGATTAAGGCTTTACTGTATAAATATATATATAAAAAAAGTATTTCTTTGAAATTTACATATCAGCTTAAAACTATAATTCTTGGTATTAAATGATCAATTATAATGGAGGTTACTGCTATACCGGAGATAGACGCACTTTACGTATACTAATACTAATACAATTTTCGTGAAATTTTATAAATGTGGGTTTCGAAGAGAGTTTAATTCGATTCTGAAATTGTATAAATTTAAATTCCGAAATCCAAGATAAAGGCAACCAAAAAAAGAACTTAATTTTTAAAAGTAATCATTTGGATTCCATTCCATGTAGTGGTTTAGTTATAAGAAGTACGTGAAATCTTAGAGAGTATCTGTCTGGTGCGTGAGTAGTAATGATGAAGTGCTGTTGCAAAGTGATGAGGGAATATAATTGGAAACGATAAGCGGTTAACTCTAATCGAATTTCTTTTCTATCAAAAGAACACGCAATGATCATGTGGAAAAATGGACGAAAAAAAAATCATGGAAAAGGAAGTGAAGGAAAAGAAGAAGAACCGCGCACACGAAGAGACGAATGAAAAGCATCCAAGAAATAATAACATGAATAAAAGTGAAAAGGGGGAGAAGATGTGTAAGTATAATTGAAAAGTGAGGGGGGGGGGTAAAGTGCACCATAACATTTAACGATCTACACTGTAAAAAAAAACATAAGATTCAAGATGCTCTTCTTGTACAGTTTAAAGTATCTTTTATACGCCTGAAGAGTGCGTTCGGAACACTAATTTAACACTTTCTCTTCTTGTCAATGCTAATAGATTTGTTTTCTATATAAATTATTTTTTGTCAATAAACCGTTTTTAGTTAAGAAATTTTAAAATGTTGGCGGGAAAGTGGATAGAACTCTGGTTATTCCAATGACAGCCTGTTGCTTAAGCCAACGTAGTGAATTTGTGCTTAGTGTCAAAGTGTGACCCCCATCGTTAATCACTGAATGAAAGCAAAAAAAAAATGTACATTGAATTTGTGCTACTTATATGTTGGGGCCGGTAAAAATATGGTGCTTTTCTGTCACCATTTTGAACTTTTGAGACCACACATTCAACGGCAACGCTGATTATCTCGAAATAATGAGATGGGAATTTTTAATATCTTTTTTTTCTTCTAAAGAGTAAAGAGCAGTTGTTAGTCTTCATTTAAAGTTGATCATACGTAACTTTAATTAATGAATAGTATTTTTATCTTCATTTCAGTAAAATAATTATTAAAATCGGTTCATTAGTTCCTCAGATAATGTTTTCAATGTTATAATGTCAAAAATTTCAAGATGGTGAAAGCTGAAAAAAACTTGGAGGAGAATTTAAAAACATTTATTAATCGCTTCGGTTATGAGGGGGATACAATTGAAATAAAGAGCACAGAATAATTTGATAATAGATAAACTTAACTTGCTAATGCTAGCATCCAGTTATACAAAAGAAAGACGTAAATGTCACAGAGAGAGATCAATGAATATATCCAATTTCAGAATGAAAATTTAGCCAATCAACGTTAATTTTATTACTCTCTTCATCTTGTCATACAAATCGAACAATTATTTGAGAACACATTTCATTTTAATGTGTTAAATTAAAACTAGATTAGAAATGAAGAATAATTTTTACACTTTTGTGCTACCTGTTGGAAATTTTGTTAACTATTTTCCGTTTCTATTTTTAATAATTCAATAATTTTTAATCGTAGTTAAAACGTCAGGTCTTTGGAAATTTGTTTGGAAACGTACCTGGAAATTTGTTTTCATAAGTTTTCTCTATTCTACATTATCTTTCAATATTTCTTTCTCTTGTGGTTAAAAGAAGAAAAAGAAAAGAAAAATTTATTTTGGGGGTAACTAACGTTGAAGTAACGTTTTTTTTTATGCGTCGTGCATGCCAATTAACAGTACAGTCACGTGATTTGTTTTTGACCAATTCGAATACGTAAATTTGGGTTTCTTGAATTGAGATGTCCAATCAGATAAAGGCTTAACCCACAAATACTTAAAACTAAGAAAATAAACCAGAGCGTATGGGAGTTAGTGTAGGGACTGTCAGAAAAAAGGAGTTAACCCACAAATACTTAAAACAAAACGAAGTAAATCATTCAGCAAGTGCCCAGAATGAAGTCATTTTGGGTCAGAATTTTTAATTACCTGAACAAACATTTTGTTACATTTTGTGTAGTGATGTTATTATTAATGTTATTTCGTCACATAAAAGTTGTGTAATCAAAAATCTATGTTGATACTATTATGATTGGTCTTTTAAAGGTTTGAACAAGGCACGCTCTAGACCTAAGAGCTTAATATTATTTCTGCTAGGTGTCAGGAATTCATGAAATTGATTGCCCGATGTGAACGTTTAGAGTATTTTGAAACAAAATCTGTCATTTTTTTCTTCATATAATTGTCAATTAATAATTGTAATAGAAATTCTTGTTACCGTTTCATGATGAAATTCTTATTAGGAATTATTTGCAAGTTTATCTTTGGTCTCGTAAGCGGGAGTAGAACCTTTTTATAACCTTACGGTCTACCGTTTAATTTCCCTGATTTCGTTTTGTGATTGGTTTAAGAAGCTTTATGTCTCTCTGTGTGCGTATAAATATGAGGTGTTTCAGTATGATTTGCGCACATGCGCAGAAAGAGAAAACTGTTTCTTATCGTAACGTAACGTCCAATGTTGGTTAAATGTTTACTGCCGCCATCTTGATCACTTATTTTCGCAGAAATGGGAAATCAACCAATGGCTATTCCAATCTCTATAATTGACAAATCGAAAAGCAATTAAAAGTCGTGGTAATCCGTAATTCTTAAGAGCAACTTTGTTTATGTCTTCGAAGTTCGGACAACGCATTTATGAACTTTCTATACTGTTGGTGTTGAACAGTCTATCGTGTTTAACCCAGGTAACTTGGCCCAATCAGTAAGACACTGACTGAACGAGCTGTGTTCGAGTTGCGCATGCGCCTTCCTTTTACTTCCAGTGTCTCTGAAAACTGAATTATGTTTGTTTTTTTACCTGTAAAGTTAATGAAAATTTCCATATAACTACTAGGTTGGTTGGCGTTTTAAAGAAATGTCCTGAATTTTTCTCACAGTGTACAATAAATGAAAAGAAAAGAAATATCGATAAATACAATACGTGATTTTTTAAAATTAAAAATAAATCTAATTCTGATATTAATTAACAAATATATGAAGATTTCGACTCGGGACAAATGAGTATTTGAAATAAATTACAAGTTATAAGAGATGTAATTTTTTACTTGGATTTTGCATGTCTGTCAAAAGTATACACTGTTAAAAATTTTGGGAGACATTCGTGGAAGAAGTTGACTGGAAATTTCCTGTAACTTGCCTCGTAAAAAACAGCCAACTTGCAGGTTTCAAGAAAAAAAAAGTCCCAAGCGCACGGGTTACTTAGTGGTAGTGGTAGTGTTATTTATACCAGTGCTGAGAACAACTACATGGCAAAAATACAGCACTTTGTCATGTGACATGTGGTATCAATGTTAATTTTTACAGTTAGAATACAGACCATAGAACGTAACCACTATACAAAGGTAGATTACTTACTTTAGGATAGGACTTGGGAACTGTGGGAAACATTTCCGAATGAATATACCATCAGAACTTTTAGATTTCTCAGGAAGTCAACTAATTTTTTTTTACGAACAAAATATAACGAATATGTGCAGGAGGATATATAACTAGCAGAATTTGTAGTAAACCTAAAAAGTTTTGGACACTAACTAAGCAGAAAACCGATAGTAAATAAGTTCCAGTGGAAATAGTATGCAATATTTTAATGCTATTGGGTCTGATAGAACACATAGACCAATACTACTGTCCTTCCAGATGTTAGATCTGTAATAAATTGGTCCTTGACAACTCAGTACAATATATCTGACGTGTACAGCTTGCCGTTAACTCTTTAACATCATGGATTTCTTCCTGGCAATTCCTGCCTAGCCAACTTGTTTATTCTCCAGTCACACTCCATTCGTTGTCTTACAATAATACTCAACTTTATATAATATACGTTGACCTCACAAAAGCGTTTGATTCGATAAGTTATTTTCGTTTGTTACATAAATTGTTAACGCAGGTTTAACATTCAGTCAATTCTTATCTAGTTGGCCGGCAGCAACGCGTTGTTCTGCCTAGCATTGCTTCTCACTGGCGTAAACTGTTGCATCTGGAGTACCACAAGGTTCGGTCCTCGGACCCTTGTTTTTTGTTCTTTTCATGGACGATCTTATGAACAAGTACATTGAATCTTCGAGCAACATTCTTACGTACGCCGATGACTGTAAACTTTTCAGATACATTTAACTTGTTGTTGGTGTAACGCAATTGCAACTAGATATTTCAACTTTTTCTTCCTGATTGGATAAATTACAGCTCAAAATTAGCATTCATAAATGTACTGTCCGCACAATTAGTCTTAAGAAATATACTCTTCAAAGTTCGTCTCGACTAAAAGCTTACTTTTTGTGGATCATATCTACTAAAACAAAATGGGACCTCTGGGTTTATTTTTACATTCGTTGATTTAAAAGATTCTACAGCAGTCAGGTTATTTTACATATCTCCACACCCTGAATATTGTGCTCCTAATTGGGTTAGGGCCTATGGCGTTTCCCACACTCTTGAAGTTAACGAAGTTTTGAATTTTTACCTGGTTGTCATTCGCTTTCGTGTCCCATTCACACACAATTTCATCAAACATTAACTCTTAAAAGTCCATCGTATTAAACCTCCTCTAGTGCGTATAAGTTTATTGTACAGCGCTCATTATTTTACAGGTTGTCTTCTCAGTATAGGTCTAATCAAGCTTGAATCAATCTTGATTTTTGTCTACCATATCCATGCCATGTCTACCATAAAACCTACCAGGATGTGTCTCAGTGACTACATAAGCAGAATACTTGTAGGTAATAACAGGTCAGATAGTTCCGAGATTCGCAACGGATTGAAACAAGGTGATGACTTGTCACAACTTCGCGTTAGAATATGCGGTTCTGAAAATAGGACAAACAGGGATTAACGTTGAATGGTTTGAATCAACTCTTCGTGTACGCTGATGATGTACATTTAATAAAGGAAGATATAAATGAACTACAAAGTAACACCGATGTCTTAGTAGAAGCTAGCGATGAGATAGGCCTACAGGTGAACGTAGAGAAAACTAAATACATGGTAAGTCGAAACAGAGAATGAAGGAAATAGACAAATATTAATTAAGAATTAGAGAAAATAAATACATTTATAAATATTTAGGAGCATTCGTAACAAGCAAGAACAAGGTCACGTAAGAAATAAAAAGTCGCTTAGCATCTGGCATCCTAATCTTGCGATTAATATCAAGGAAGATACAGAATGATTATTCTGTCGGTAATACTTTACGGTTGCGAAAGTTGGAGTACGACCCTAACAGATGAACATATTTGAAAATAAAGTTTTAAGAAAAAAATATACGGGTCGAAACGTGACGAGATGACGGGAGAATAGAGGAGACTGCATAATGAAGAACTCCACAAAGTGTACGACTCCTCCGATGTTGTAAGAATAATGACATCACGACCAGTAAGATAGGCA
Source organism: Lepisma saccharinum (assembly GCA_022664845.1). Classification (NCBI taxonomy): domain Eukaryota; kingdom Metazoa; phylum Arthropoda; class Insecta; order Zygentoma; family Lepismatidae; genus Lepisma; species Lepisma saccharinum. Next base: position 18,391 of record JAGDQP010018956.1, read on the forward strand.
GGCCATGTAGCTCGGATTGTGGGGGGGGAGGTGAAGATTTTAGCGTGGTTAGAAAGAGACCATTGGGAAAACCGAGATGTCGTTGGGAGAACAATAGTAGAAGAGATGTTCGAGAGGTCCATGATAAAAACTGGCTTGATGTTGCCCAGGATAGAATCCTGTGGCGAACGTTTGTTACTACGGCGATGAACTTGCGAGTTCCGTAAACCATAGAGTTAATTCATTAATTGATTTGTCTCGTTTTATTGTTTGACAACTGAATATCTGCATGTAGGTTCTTATTAATAAACAAACAAACATGTAGGGCTGCATAAAAAGAATTAATTGTTTAGTAAACTTAATAAAGACATTATTCACCTCAGCGAGTGCACATTACAATGCCACAAAAATATCAGTTACAAATTTGTTGAACGATGCTATCATCTCAATTGAAATGTCGTTAGATATACTTGTTTACTGATACAATAAAAGATGGCTATTTGTTACGTTATGGCTTAGAACTATAGTTGTAACATGGAACTTGTTAGTAATACATAATAGCCCTACAGTACATTTCTGTTGTATAGATTCTATATGTTTACTGATGTTCTTTTGCTCCATTTTACACTAATGGCGCATATTAAGTCTTTGCTCTCGCTAGAACTGAATAGAGTACGATAGGGACATCTGTCTGCCTGAAAATATACCACTGGCTAAATATTTGGTTTCCTTTGGTTTCTAGCTTTATGGTACAACATAATTTACATGCGTGTTAAAAAATCAAATAAATGACAAATATAACACCTAAATCTTCAGTTACATCTGTTTTACTTATTACTATTTCACGGATCATATATTTGCTAATATAGTACTGTACTTGTTTTTGGTGCAAGATACATGTTTTGTTCATTAATTTCCATTTAATTCTTTGCGCATCAATTTAAAACATTGTTTACATATCCTCTTGCAGTAATAAGTTTTCTTTGGTACTATTAATAAATGAAAAGTTTTTTATATAGCCTGCATATAATAATATTTAAGTTTATGATATTTTGCACAAGTAGACAATAGTGGGCCAAGTAGAAACCCCTGTGGAACACCATTTGTCATAATAAGACGCTTTAGAATAAGTCTTACTTATTTTTACCTGTAAACATCTGTTAGTGAGGTTAATTTCAGACCATGTTATGTACAAGAGACGGGGAGAAAATTTCATTGTGTGTACTTTTGATAGTAAATTATTTATCAGTAATATAGTTTTGAATGTAAGCAGTACGGCCAAAATCCTATAATTTTAACTTATGTTTTTCCTTACTTGCCAATGGGCGCATTCAACGGACTAAAATAGCACTAAGCGCTGAGTTAGCACTTGAATCTTATTGGTTTGCCTATAGGTAAGAAACCAATGCTCGCTCAGCGCTCAGTGCTACCTCAGTCCCCTGAATGCACACAATGTCACTATTCTAATATCTTTTCGTTTTAGTCATTCCTTAATCAGATGTGCGAATCCTATAAGTCTTAAAAGGGCTAAAATGAGTGAAGAAACTAAAAGAACCTAAATTGAACATTTCAGAAAAAAAAAATGTTGGCATTAATACATCAAACTTCTGGATAAACGTGCACGAATGTGCATTTCTTTTCAGCTTTTTTTTACTTATTGCTGTTTTCTTGTTTTCGTTCGGCCTGAGCCAAAGTTGTCTAAAGGCCTTAAATAAAATTCAATTCTTGTTTACGTGGGGGTGTATGGGAGTCTTGCAGAATTTATGCTAATAGCCTTGCAAGTTGCGTGGCTTTCTCTGTATTAACAAAGTAGCACTGTTCATTTTAACACAATTTAGAAAGAAATTTAATTGTTGCTGTGAACTAATAGATTACGGTTTAAGATTTAATGTTAAAAAGGCAATGCTTGTATAAAAAAATCTAAAAAAATCCGGGCTCTAGTAATTAGTTACTTGACCCAGGTTACTGCTGGTTGATCTCCCTTCTAAAAATCCATCTGTGATTCGTGTAGCCCATTCTTCAGATTGATTGCAGGTTCTAAATCATTTCCAAAACTTAGGAAATCCGTTTAGTAACTAACAGGTCTGTAATTAAATAGTAATAATAATACTAGAATCGACAATAATAAATTGTCTTTCGCTTTTTAAGGACTACTATTTAAAGAAGCCGTTATTATTAAAATGTCAAATACTGTCCCTCATTCTAAACAGACTCAATGTAAACGTGTGATACGTATCTTGCTGTATTTTTTTTTTAACCGTATTGTAAATGTTTCTTCAGTATGGACCATGTCAAATAAAAACTATCCGATCATAAAGTTATTTTGCCTCTCAACTGAAATATAGGCCTATATATATTGCATTTGAGCTTTGCCGCAAATTAAATTCTCCCTGCTATGAATTGAAACTTGTCCCTAAATGCCTGTAGTCTTGTAGATTTCTCTACAGGTACTAATCTCAGTTAGATTTCTCTACACAAAATATAATAAATAGTAATTTATTCTTGAATACTCCCAGCCCCTGCTTTAAGTTATAGAAACTTTGAGGAATTTGGACAAACCCATGCGTCAAACTTTATCTCTTAAATGTAATAAGCTAAGAAAATCATATACCTGCCCTCTAGTAATCAGCTCAGCATATTCTATTTCGAATTCCTGGTCTTCCAGATAGCTTTCCCTGGGCAAAGACACTTGACACGGCCAGCTAAAGGACAATGGGTATGAATAAGTACCATTCTGTCATTCTTCTGGTGAAACTAACGGGGTATATATAAACACTGTGAAATCTCAGTCAGTTTGGCCAAGCAGGATCTAGCATACTTCCTCAAAGTCCCGATTTGAAGTCCGAGAACATTACCAATAGTCCACGGGAGCTGAGTTTTTAATGACTTCTCCTACATTATTGCTTGTTATTCCATTCCCATTACCTTAAGTTTTTGCTCGAAGTTTCCATTAGTCCATAACTCTTTCTTCTTTTCTCTGGAAATCAAATTTTGAGACTCGCTATGAGGTAATTTCTTTCTTTTTTCATTCAAGAATTTCACTTTCTTGTTCCATCTCATAGAGGGCGGTTGTATACATGTAGTTATACTTTTTACAAGTGGTATAAAATGACATCTACATGATATTTCTAGGCCATACATTATAAATAAGTAAACATTACATCAGGTATGTTGTTGTAATTGTCGATAAAAAGAAGAAATTCGAATGAAATCTGTACAGGTAACTCGTCAGGCGGAATAGCATTGTTCTTGTTCGGTACAGTTTATATATTTGACATACAAATTTGTTTCTGCTAGATTCTGTCCCTCGCCCTCTTCTCTCTCTCTCTCTCTCTCTCTCTCTCTCTCTCTCTCTCTCTCTCTCTCTCTCTCTCTTTCTTTCTTTCAATTTCTATTCTCATAGAATGGAAAACACGCAACAAGAGCAATATAATATAATTGTGATGAAATTTCAGAGCATAAATAATGTTAGTTGCTACCCAGCTTCCGACGTCAACATCATGCAATGTTTTGATGCTTGGTGACCTCGAATGTAACATTTTTTTTTTCCTTTTTTGCTAAAAAAAAAACGCGAAGAGGAAAAGGATGGATACAGGTAATGCTTATATAGTGAAATCGTGACGTGAGATGATTGAATTGTATGAACCTTTCCATTCATTTGAGGACCATACTATCCTTTTAACTGCTGATCCTTGTTATATAAAAAGCTACTGCAGAAAATGTATAAAACTGATTCTCAAATAGTTCTTGTATACTAACGGTTCCCAACCTATCTACCACGTTGTTCCTCGTGGTAAGGCTAGTTGAACGATGTAACGTCACTTTCGCATCCTATAAGATGCCTATATTGTTGTGTGAGACTCCCCTAATAATTTATTTTAAAAAAAATTACCCTTTGGTATTACTAATGCTAAATGTGTATATGAAATTATCCACCGAAGCTTTTGACATATGTAAATCTCTAAGATACCTAAATTTATTATTTTGTGTAAATACTTTTGGAACAGCCTGTAACCACCAAAGATATTATAAATAATTAGAAGTATATATCCAAAGACTTTTAAAATACATAGAAATTAATTTACCAAATTATGCAAAACCTCTATGGAGGACAGTCTAGATTTATTATAACGTCTATGTCTATATGCCTATATAAACAGCGCAAGCTATATGTAAATTCAGTTCTGTTAGAACTTCCGAAGTGGAAGGAGCTGTAAATAAAGGTGCTAAAAAGAACCTTATTTGCTTGTTTTATTTGTGTCTTGTTTCCCCCTTTGCTTATATTGTCCTTTACGTACATCCCTCGGTCTCCTGTAGTAGAAGGCGAACCACGTTTCCATATACACTATAGAGTCTATTTCATATATATTCCTCCGCGTTGGTCAGTCCATGCTAATATCATCTTGCCTTAGAGGTTTAAAAATCCTACTGCCGTAGCCGGGGAGTAATAATACATATGCATCACACATTATATTGAATATTCTTTCATATAGAATCATTTGGGGTATTCGGGAACATTAGAAAGACACCAAGATCAAATGTTCCGGTGACAGCGTCAGTAATAGTTCTGATTCATATGATCGATTCTTTTATGTCTATTATATGAAGATCTGTTTACACCAACTTTCCGATTGATGTGAGCGATTCATATAATACTATTATAAAATGATGATTAAAATAGATGGAGACCTCTATTTTTAAAGTTAAAAAAAACATCTTCAGAGAGCTGTTTGATAGCGGTTATAGGTAGCCCAACGCTCAGTAAGGTGACTTCAGACAACATGCTGTCTAGGTCCTCAGCAATTATTAACTACAACAAAAATATCAAACACTTAACAGTTTTACCAAACGGTCTTAGCTCAATTGTTTGAGTGTTGTCTTAGCAATTGTAAGGTCCTGGGAACGAGCCATCCTGACTCAAGGATATACACCAAATAAATTCCGGGATTGTAACTTCAAAGTAGGTCTTGGTTCACTCCTTTCCAATATTTTCTCCCCTGACCTGTCCCGACCTGATTTAAAGCTAAGCCTATCTAAATACTAAATCAAGTTTAAAAAAAAAAACTGCGTTTTTAAAAAAATAAGTTTGCCACGAACTTTTCGAATGACCCTCGCAGATACACATATATTACATCATTTCTTGTCCTTCTTTCAGTTCCAAGATAGATTTTCACTTTTATTTTCTTTCAATTCTCACGATTGTTTTGTTTTTCACTACGATTTTAACTTTTATTTTGTTTGTTTTCACAGTTTATTTATTTTTTGAAAATGTAATCAGCAAAAAAAAAAAAAGTAATGACAATAGTCCTTATAACCCTGCTGCATTTGTATCTGAACAAAATGACTTTAGATGTCTTTACTATTTTAACTTCCGATATGGCCAGGTATTCTACGGAAACTGAATTTTATAAATTATTGTTAATTGCAATTTAAAATATGCAAGAAATGAATCATTAAAAATGAAAATGGACAAAACGTGTTTGTAATGTTTTTTTTTATTAGAAGAAATGCAATACATTTGCATGTATTATTTTTGTCGTTCAGTGCACTTCGGTTGCGAAAGAAGCACGTGCGATCTAACACACGCTTATTGTTTACTAATTGCAGAGAAACTATCTCAATCTGCGGGCCAAAGCGACCGGGAGACGACGGAGGATGAGATGGAGACGTGTCGTGAAGAAGAAGAAGTGGACGTCGAAGAATGTTCGGACAGTGACAAGGACATTGATGTTGGGGCTGAGGACTTGTCGTTAGAGCCCAAAGTGAGTTCGAGTACATCACCCGATCCCGAAGACAAAGAAGAGCTCGCGGACACCAAAGCGACCAAAATGGAGATGAAGACGAAGTGTAATTGTGAAGAATTACTGACTGTAGACTGTCACTTAGAAACCAAAGAACTGTGGGATAAGTTTCATGATTTGGGCACTGAGATGATTATTACCAAAACAGGAAGGTAAGTACATTTTTTTTTTGTTTTGTTTTATTAATGCCTTCTCCTGTTCGAAGTGTCCTCTGTGGGCAGGCACGTACCCTGAAGTTGGTTTCGGGGGATCCAGTGTCTTCAAGGGGGCTCCGAGATCTGTCTAGGTGTGAAACTTACTTAAAATGCTTATAATTATGCCGAAATTGAAACTAATTTCACACACACAAAAAAAAAAATCTGAATTTCGCTGGAGATCCCTCCCCTCTGCGTACGTTCCTGGCCGTTTGTGAGCTATAAAGCCTTTTTGCCTTATAATCAAGGGGTCCTGAGTCCGGTGACGACACAAGTGGCTCAGAGCTTACGTTAAATTGTAGGTCCCGTCCTTAGAACGTCATTTAGATCCGATTGAAAGCAATGGCAAACCACCAGCAGTTCATCTTCCCCAGGGACCTTTGGTTCAGGACCTGTCTTCGGGCAAAACACCCATCATCATCACTCCTGGTTGAAAGTATCCCACAGTGGTTTCGTTCGTTACCTGGAAGTCACAGGTTCGATTCCCAACGCCATATTGAATATAGTAGTTCAGAATTAACCTAATACTGCAAGTTCTGTCCTTACGACGCCATCTCCTAAAGATGCAAGGCAATGGTAAACCACCGTAGTTTCATCTTGCCCAGGTATCTTCCTGTCATTATCCTGCCTTCGTTTACGTATTTAAATAATGTAATTAAGCCAGTGGTTCACAACTTGATCAAACATCGCGGCGCACCAGACGGTACAGGCCTTGGAAGTAGACGTGGAATAGTTAAGAAAGTCCTCCTAGCGGTCGTGCTACTGTAGCCACCAGAACCACTTCCACATTCTATGCTTGAAAGAAGGAGGGCTCTCGACCGTGTCCTGATGTAACATCAGTAGATTATCTACTAATTAATATCATTCGTTTCGTAGTTCATCTGATCCGTCCTCATTTATATCAGATGCTGCGGGACACCAATAAAAAACCACCGATTTAAACGTATTGCTCAGCGGCATCTATAGATCCTGGAGGTCTTTATCGGAGATTGAACCCGAGACCTCTTGCACCTAAATCATAAGCGTTAACCAGCAAAGCTGTTGAAAACTTAAACCTCACGAGCCCGGCACTCGTGAGTTTAGTCTTCATGCTCTCTCGCTCTTAGAAGCTGACAGTGAACGCTGACTCAAGTGAGAGGAGAGGCTTTGAGCTCAGGTTAGCCGAGCGCGAGTGAGTGCTATCTTGGGTCCTGAGCTTTACAGAAGCGCGAGTTTGAGTGCGTGGGAGAACCGAGCTTCAAATAAGAGCGGGTTCAACTCAGTGCTAGAACCTGAGTTTTAGGTAAGCATGAGCTCGCGCGTGTGAGAGAAACCTTGAGTTTCAAGTGAGCGCGAGCTCGACTTGAGTGCGAGAACCTTGAAGCAAGATGATGTAAATAGTTTAAACCAACTTTGAAAGTGAAATATAATTTACGCTCGTATCCCAATGGAGTCAGGGATTCCGCTAGGATTTTCAGTTTGGGCAACGTAAAGTCAAAATGGGAGCGTGTAAGTGGATGTCTTTTGCATAGTTTCTATCGATTTTTGACCGTAAAAACATTAAGTTAGGGGTTCGATGGAGAATTTTTGGGGGTGCCTCTTACAAAAGGAGGGTCTGGCAGAATTACTGCTTGGAGCAAAACTGATCATAATGAAATGGATAAGGATTAAGAATAGAAAAAGCTATCTTGAAATAATATAACTTAATCCGACTTCTGTGAATTCATTTCTGGATACTACCAGAGCATTTGAAAAACTGTTTATATAGGCTAATTGATCATGATATGGGCACCTAAGTTGTAGTTCCCATCAGTTCCGTGTTTATTAGTACGTGCGCAATACCTGAAACATTAATTAAGGTTACAAATCATTTGTTGATTAAAGTTGCCCATATGATTCCAATATTCCCTGGGAAACAGAGAAAACTATAAGTAGTTGATTTCAACCAAGAAAACAGTTCTCACAGCTGGATAAGTTTGCTATTAATTTACTTTATCTAACAAAATTATTTTCGCTTGAAATTGAAAGTAAAATCGATTTACCAACTGGATTACCTTTTCTGTCTTTTTCTCTTATTACTAATATCCGTCAACCTTCCGATTGATAGGTGTATTATTTGTCCATTAGAAAAAAGAGAGAAAGAGAGAAAAAAAAAACCTCCACAAATCTTATAGTCATGTATTGTGATTTGTCATACAATTCATGACAAATAAGCCATTCGAGTTGATATTTCAGTTCAACCGTGCTATATTATAAAACAAAACAAAAATGTTAATTTGAGATAACATTAGTATCTTTTTTTTAAGTTTTCTTTCTTTTTTTTTATTACTGCTGTTTTCTGAGATGATTGGCTAATTCTGTTAAAAGAAAGTTTTACAAGCTGCGTATATGCTGTACTTTATCGTGATTGGCTGTTAAATTTGTTTTTATTTTAGAATTTTCATTTTGTTTGTTTGCTTTGTTTGTTTGTCAAGGGCATCAACACTGTTTCGCCTTTCGTAACAAAATTTAGCTCTATAGTTTTTTTTTATAGAATACACAATATTCGAAATTTATGATTCTAACCTTGAATCCAGTACTCAAAAGATATTTTTTTTTTCTTTTTTACAAAAGGCTCTTTTGTATTCCACGTTTTATACATGTAAATTCATAATATACAGTATTAAAACAAAGAGAAATGTCAAAATTATTCATTTTATGTCACTGTTATATTGCTTTGCTTCTAGTTTGGCGAAATTAAATTAATTCCTGTGAGTACAGTTTACAATAGCGAGAATGCCCTCCCTCAAAGGCCGCACCTTCAGTATCGCGAGGCTGAGGGCAAACCTCCATTGCGATGGTGAAGTTCGAGACCGAGACGAAAGCGAGAGCCAACTTCTGTCGTCGTGAGGGTGTAAGATGAGGATCAGTATTCACCGCGAGGCTGTGACTGAGTGAGGGCAGAGGCCAAGTCAAGGTTGAAGGTCAGAGAGGGATTCCAAAACATATTTCCTAGATATTGTGTACATGGACTATACAAATTGTCCTACTACGCATTGTGGACTTACCGTCATGATGGAAGTCCATCCTCGTGAGGGTATTCTTAAGTTCGTCCTCACTCAACGTTGTCCTAGCGAGGAAACGCTATAAATCGCACTCGCAGTGAAACCTCGAAAAGGCCTTCCATCGGACGTCCAAAGTACCGAACCTACAATTTCAATTTGGCTCCGAATAACATGTACTTATTTTCTCACCAGGTATCAAACCCGGGACCCTGAATTACAAGGTAGCAAGCTTACGTACCTTTCACCCACCATGATTACGTAGGTCTATATTTAAAAAAAAAAAAAAACGTCGTTGAGATATAGTAATGCGAATGGTGCGAGATGCATTATCATTCAATGCATTATTCAGTCCGACATGTGTGAATGTTGAAGCTAGAGAGGTTTAGCATGTGTTACATTTTTAAAAAAATCTCTCTCTCTCTCTCTCTCTCTCTCTCTCTCTCTCTCTCACACACACACACACACACACACACACACACACACACACACCACAAATAAATGTGAGTGTTCTTGTTAGCAAAAGCTAGTTAGCAATGTTACAAACTATGGGAGGAAAAAATGTACTAAGGAATATAATTATATAATAATAAAAAGGAAAAATCTCATATGACATGTCTAGTGGTATAAATCCCATGTGCAAAGTACACAACTGGACAACAGAATGACAGGAAATAGTACAAGACTTCTACTTCTACTATTCAGGATGGTATTTGGAGCAAGGGATTAGGATTATTTTGTTAACGATGGTTTCTACGAAGTAATGATAAAGGGAAATTTTGGAAGCTTTTGAAATGTTGAAGTGCAGGAGAAAAAAATATCCGTTATACAAGATATGTAGTAAGGAAGTGGTAAAGATAGTGGGTCATACACGAAGAAAACTGCAGACAATAGAACATAGAAAAAGAAACCTCTTATATCCAATATGGAATCAAACCCGGGACTACTTAACTTAAAAGCAATGAGGGTAAGGATGGATCAATTCGGATAAAAATATATCCGGATATTCGATAGATATTCATCCGGATGTAACATATCCGGATAATGTAGGCCTATATATTAAATAAAATTGGAAGATTGATGAAATTTTGATGGTGGACAAAATCTGGCTTTTATTTGCCATTTGGATATTATCCGTCATCCAAATAATATCCGGATACCGTGACCCAGGTATTATTCAGAATCCGGATTTTATCCGTAGAGATCCTTTTCTGAAACTGGTACCGAATTTTGTGTGATTTGTGTATTCGATATCCTGATTTTTCTGGCTATCCTTAAACGAAACCTCAACGGGGCCACTGTATTTCATATATTGCTAAAAAAAAAAAAATACTGTTTTTTGTTCTAATAACTTCTATAAAGCATGCAACCCGTTTAAATAAATTGAATACATATTCAAAATTTTGCTACGTTTTCGTTTCATTTGGTTACAGAAAATAAAAATATGCAATAATTTTGACATTTTCTCCCTAAGAATTCAAATAGTTATTTAATGAAAACAATGTTAGTTTGCAACACTGAAATAAAAAAAAATGTTCTACTACAACAGCATAAGGCACGTTGATTTAAAGGCAGTCGGGATACATTATAAACGCGTACACGCACACTCGCACATTGTATTTCACTGTGCGAAGTCAAAGTTCCGGAACGGCCATCATCTTTTGTCACCTTATTTGGAGACCTATTGTTCAAAAATCCTACTCTGATACGAAGCGTTTGTCAACGATATCGTTGACTATATATATATATAATCCACGATAGTATGTGTAGTGTTTTGTTTGGGTGGTTAAATTGGAAACGACACATCTCTCCTACCCCATGTTTCACACATAACAAACACACACTCACACATATCAAACCGCGCCTTCTGCAAAAGAAGATTGATGTCCGCTTGGCCTCCTCATCAACTCCAATGAAGCCCCTCCTAAATTTAATACTGACCAAATGTCATCCTTTCTTCCGCACAAGCTGATGACTTGATTGCGTGCGACGTAGAATAAAACATATACAGAAAAATATAATTTATATGATTCTCACTTGTTTTGTACAAAAAAGAAATATGCTTTTGAACTTCGAGTTCATCTTTTTTTTTTTTTTTCTTATTTTTCGTTTCAAACAAATATGGTGTGCATTCACTCATAGTTCAGAAAAATACTGCCACTAATACCCACGTTGCAGTTACTCTGTCCTGTTCGACAAACTACTGTTCATTGTGTATATGTGAGTACAGATAAACGATATGGATCAGTAGTTCTCAACCTTCTCTGTTTCGCGGCATGGCACAGAAGTAAGGTACTTTCCAAATGGTAGACCGATTGTTCTTAACAAAACCTTTTAGCTCGAGCTTCAGCACACACAATATTTAAAAACTTCTGAGTTTAGTCAGGAAAAGTCATATGGAAAGAGAATTCGTAAGCATCAAACAAAATTTTTAGATGCTTTTCTTTACTTCACCATGGGTTCATCGTGTCCTCATTTCTGACGTCACACATTGATGAAATTTTGCACATCGTCGAACGTCGGGTGACAATACAATATTCCATGGTTACTTTCATATATTTCTATATGTGTATATATTTTAAAAGCATATTTTATTTTTATTTTTTACATAAAGAACTTCTTTATCATAAAATAAATATTAGCCCGTAACGATGTTGCGTTTGACTGGTTGCAGAACACTTTAGGATTTTGGGTGACAAATTATCAATTTGAGAAAAAGTATCCGAACACCCAAATAACTCGAGAATAAATAATTTAAGAAAATTAACAACATATACTTTTCTTAAACAATTCGTACTAAAAAGTAAAAAAATAATTTTGTTTATGCATGACTAAAAAAATCATGCGGCGCGCCAATTGAAGAATTGTATATGAGAGCGCGCCCCATGCTTTTCTTTTTAGTCATACATAAACAAAATTAGTTGTTTACATTCTTTTCTTTTATAGTTCACAATGGTTCGTGGTGTCATCAAATTTTGGAACGTTAATTGAACTCATTTCCCGACGTCATAGAATGAAGAAATTTTGCAGAGCGACGTAGGTCCGGTGACAATACAATATTTCATTGTTAATTTCATATATTTCTATATTTTAAAAGCATTTTTTTTTATTCTCAACATCTTTATCCTAAAATAAATACTAGCCTGCAACTAACATGGGTTTTCCTGGTTGCATAACACTTTAGGATTGGGGTCACAAAACATTTAGCTTAAGAAAATGTATCCAAACATCGAAATAACTTTAAAAAAATAATAATAAACATTTTTAAGACATTCTTTTCTTAATCAATTCGTAGTAAAAAGTAAATAATAATAATAATAATAATAATAATAATTTTGTTTATACATGACTAAAATGAAAAGTATGGGGTGCGTGATTTCAAGAATTTAAAACGACAGTTTTGTGTCAAATAAAATTTCGGGTTATATATAAAAGATTACCTCATTTTTTTTTTATTCGTCAATGTCACTTATATCCTTTGGCTTCTGGAGTTGACATATTATGGTCCCTCTCTCTGTAGCCTGATTTTCCTTTACGGTGGTTAAATCATTGTCGGTTGGATTCCAGAAAATTTAAAAAACAAAAATTTAACCGTCAATTTATAGCATTTGGGACAGTAAAAAAATATCTTCGGATACTAATAAACTATGTTTGGTCCATTTCAGTAAGGATTTACTTCCGTCTGTTTTGAGTGCAATGCTTTCAAAATACAGAAACATTCACATCCGAGCCGGGGTTTAAACCCGGAAGATCTTAGACACCTGGAAGCAGCAACTTCTCACGCTGAACATCTACCTCTCCAAGCTAATATTGTCCTCCCAACGACATATCGGTCTTCCCAACGACCTCTTTCCCTCCAGTTTACGAACCACAATGGTCGTTTCTTCCCTATCCGAGCTATATGGCCAGATCGTTGTGGTCATCCCGATTTCATGATTCTGTGTGGATCACACAGTCTGTGGAGTTCATTATACAGTCTCCTCCATTCTTCTGTCATCTGAAAACCTAATATTCGCAAATTATATTCATCTCTCAGGGTCGTACTCTAACTTTCGTAACGGTAGAAAGACCATTCTGTAAATTTTCAATTTTCTTGACAATAATCACGAGAGTATAAGCTTCTGGACTGAATAGAAACATGAGTTACCCGATACTAAGTGATTTTTATTTCTTCCGTAACCTTGATTTTGCTTGTTACATACGCTCCTAAGTAGTTACACTTGTTTACTTTCTCTATTCTTAATTGTTATGTATTTATTACCTTGATTCTCTGTTTCAGCTTGTTATCATGTATTTTGTTGTCTCTCTAACGTTCACCTATCTTATCGCAAGCTTCTACTAAGACATTGGTGTTACTTTGTAGTGCATCTATATAGTTCCCTATCAAATCTGCATCATTGGCGTAAACGAACATTTGGTTCAAGCTATTCAATATTACCAATTCAAGAAACACAACAATAGATAAGGTCAAATATGTCAAAGAGGAAAAAATTAAGATTAAATCGTGCTGTTGTTAATTTCAACAAGGAGTAGAGGCTTTTATATTTGCTAACTATGAAATCCACGTAGGTAAGTGAACTTTAAGAGAGAAAAAAAATGGTCAAAATATTTATTCTCTTTTCTGTCGAATGCAGTTTCCACCTTTGAAACAAAAAAAACAACAAAAAAGTCACCAGAGTTGCACGAAATGCAAAGAAAATTATTTTTTTGCAAAATATCTCCAATACACTTTAAACATGGTGTGGAGAATTAAGTGGGGTGATGTCTCGCAGTGGGAGAGGTCTGGCAGTATCCCTGCTATGAACAGTTCTTGGAACTACTACAGTATAGTGGGTACGAAAGTTCTCTAAAAATGGTAGTTGGAGGTATAGCTTCTTGGCAACTGATGAAGCTTAAGGGAATGGTGTAAATCAAAATCAAATTAAAAAAATCAATATCATCAGGGTTTCCGCCGGGATTTTTAGTTGGGGTGGTGGTGTAAAGTCAATATTGAGAGGGTGTAAGTGAAATTTTGTACGGTTTCTATCGATTTTTCACAGCAAAAAAATTTAAGTTGGGGGGTAGTTGTCGAGACTTTGTGGGGTAAACACCCTCCACAAGGGAGGGGTCTGTCGGAATCACTGAAAATCATACATCTAATGAAATGCAAAATCCACTTTCTGGGGGGTTGTGACTATCTCTGATTTAGACCCGTCTAACGCCCCTTTAGAACATAATAGTTATAAATTATGATAACAGATGGAGCAAATGCAAACCAGAAAGTAGAGAGGTCAGTTACTCTATTAGATTCACCAATCGGTGACAGTATTTCTAACTAGTTTTCATATTTTGTACACTGACTAAAGAAATCGATAAGGAAAAAGCCATTTTTTTTTATCTGCTAGTTCAAAAAAGTCTGTTTGAAAGAAACCTCACGCAGGACAATAATCAACTTTTATAACCTGTTTAGTGCTCACTTGACCAGTTACAAAAGATGTTAAGAAAAAACTGTAAAATTACTTAGAGCGGTGCAATATGACCTTTTTTTCTTTTCATTCTTTAACAGTTCGAGACTATTATAGCCCTATTTAACTGGACAATTTTAACTCTGGTATTGTTCCGTACTCTTTGTTCGTTCACCATTCAACTGGACTTTTGTTCTTAATCTATCGATGACCTAACTACATCACAAGATTTTTGTAGTGTCCGAACTTTACAACACATGTACTAGAAAAAACACATTTTATTTCTTCCGCAACATCTTCATTATCTGTAGTGACCAGTCTTGATGACCACTTAAACACCAGGCTTTCCTTGTATCATTAGTATTTCGTGATATGTGCCAAGTTAGATAATTAGTTTTTATGCACAAAAGATAAGAAAGAAAAGAAAAACTGAATGATTAATTACTAATTTTTTGTTTTAACTACTAGAAAAGAGAGATTATGATCATTTGTTTCCGGTAAAATGAAATAATAATTTGTCGCGCTGTCACAAGAGGGCTCTGCTGTGATTGTTTTCATGACGTGGGAAATTTACTAAATGTTTCATCTAAGATATCTGAGTTACTAATGCTTTTTTTTTTTTTTCAGAATTTTATAATGTATGGTATGTCCTTTGGTGCTTTGTTTTGGAAAAGACCTTAGGTTTGTCCGATTTATTATATTAGTAACAGACGCTACATTATTCACAGAACTTTGCGTTTTATTCCAGTTCAGGTTCCTTGAAATTATTATGGTTATTTAGCAAAGAACAGTTTTTTTCTTTCGAATAGTTTAGTTTACATTCAGTTATATAGTGGTTCTACGGTGCTTATCATAAACTGTATTTCTTCCTGAGTGCACAAAACACAAATTTATTACTAATAATAATAACGTATTATTTAGACAGCTTTTAGAATTTTCCAAGTACCTGCTACATAAGTGTTGGATCCTAAATGTTTAGGAGCACTGCGTAGATTCCGGTTCATAATCAACATATGGGTGAAGTATTCCGTGTTGTAGCTCTACATGTTTAGGGCTCTATATTGACCATATCTAATAACCAATTCAACAACAGAGTATCCTATTAAGTATGCATCATGTTCTAGCTCCATTTATTAATGAGGTCATATCCCAACAACAAAGGCGCTTAATACAGGGATTCTGCCATTTTTTTGGTGGGAGAGTGTAAGTAGAGTTATGCAGGTTTATAAATTTTTAAGCAAAAAAATTTGGGGTAAGGCGCGTGAGAATTTGGTGGGGTCTGGCAGAATCCCTGACCACCAAACTACAAGCTGCCTTGCGGATCAAGACAATCGTATGGATTGAGGCATCAGGCCAGCGTCTCTAAGGTTCCGGGTTCGAATCCCAGTTACGGCATGGATGTTTTGTGGAGTTTAGAAACAGCTAGAACAATCGAGACGGGTGGAAGTTATTACTTACTAAAATGCCCCCAAAATACAAAGTTTGTCAAAGTAAATTAAAAATGACTTCTCATATGGTAATATATTGCTTACAAGTTCAGCTAAGGCATAAGAATTCATTTCCAATACACAATTATGTTCATCCAGTTCTTATCGTTTACCTCCAACGACTATTATAACATATTCACAACGATTTACAACACTTGGATATCTTGCAAATAAGTTTCTATTCATCTTTTCAAACAAATTACATGTAAGCCAATAATGTAAATAATCTTGCTGCACCCAATTAATTCATGGACAATCTACGTGTTTATAGCCTTAATATTTCCCACTGACAAGAAACACTTCCTCTATGATTCTAAGTTGCATTTTAGTATTTATTTCTTGTTGCTAGATTGACATTCTTAATTCATACTGTTTCCTTGTTACCGGCTCAAAATTGCAATTTCTGGCTAAAGAAAATGCATAGGGAGAGAATCCTAAAGTGAATTCGAATATTATCTTATCAGCAAAACAATCCTGACATCTAGTGAGTAATAATAATACGACGTAAACATTAAACAACTAGAAATGTCCTGGCAAATATAACCCCAATTTCTTATTAACGCCGCGGCACACTAAGGTACCTTGACACGCCCTTTTGAGAACCAACCGCTCAAGAGAGAAGAAAATAAGGAAAGTAATTATAATTTCCAAGCAGTGATTTTATTATTATTATTATATTCCTTTGCTTTTCTTAATTTTTTTATTCTTTCGTTTTACTTAAATGGATTCTGGAGATGTTAAAAAAAATTAAGTTGCCAGTGAACCGTTTTATATTCGTTTCATAAAACAAGAATTTTCAATCTTATATATTCATTTCTCCAAGACGGTGGTTTGAAAAAATATAAATACGTGTGGTACGGTAGAAGCATAAAACGAGTCACTCCGACCTACAGTAGCAACCGTAGAAATAGCAATCTACTATTGGGAGAGGTATAGTGCTATATGTGTTCTGTTTTACATTCTTTTTTTCTTCTTCTTCTTCCACTCAGTTTTAACAGGAAACCATTACAGGTAATTGATATTGCAATCGCTACCGTGGCGTTCCCATTTTCAAACTGCTGCGCCTAGCAAGCGAGAGCATGGCTACCAGATTAGCGAGACAGACATCAATTCCTTCTACCAATCGTTGACAGTGGAAATGCATTCATAAGCCGTGCAATAAATCACACCTTCAAAACACTTTAATGCCACACACAAAATCCGTGGAAAAAGCTCAAACGTTATATACTGACAACCTACTGGTGCCACCGTACGTGCCTTGTTTAATACGGAGTAACGCCAAAGTATTCGTCTCCATCATCACCAGTACAGTTTCCTCTTCTTTCTTTTTTTTTTT
>JAGDQP010018957.1:0-21385 GCA_022664845.1 Lepisma saccharinum
GAAAAGAAGGGAAATGAAAGAAGAGGAAAATTACATAAAAAGGATTGAATACATAGAACTAAATAAAACCGTAAGGAAGAAAATAAGAGAGGATGTACGAAGATAACAAAAATCTTGTTATAAATATAATCGAGGAGAACAAGAGCCAGAAGAAAACCAAACAGCAGCTCATGATAGGGAAAAAGCAAATAATTGCAGTTAAGAGACCAGACCGTAAACGAAATAAGGAAGAAATCATAAAAATATTTGAAAATTTCTACAGAGAATTGTACTACTCCGAAGAAGAATTAGGAAATGAAGACTCAGAAGAAAATGATGTAGATGTCCGAGATGTAATGAAAGAAGAAGTGGATAAAGTACTTCTAGAGATGAAGAACGGAAAGTCGCCAGGAGAAGATGGACTCACAGCAGATATGTTTAAATGGGGAGGTGAAAACTTGAAAGAGGAAGTTGCGAAATTATTCTCAATGTACTTGAGGAAGAGAGAAATACCCAGGAGTTAAAATAATACTGTTATCATTTTGTTGTACAAGAAAGGGAACAAAGAACGCGTCGGAAACTACAGACCAATTAGTTTACTGTCAGTTCTATACAAGATGTTCACGAAAGTTATTTTGAACTGTATTGAACGGGACTTGGATTTTAACCAGGGAAGGGAACAAGCCGGATTTCGTCGTGGATTTAGCATAATGGACCACAAACATTGAATGAAGTTATGGAAAGGACTAATGAATATGAACTTCCACTATGTTTGGGATTCATAGATTTCGAAAAAGATTTCGATTCGATCTCCTTGTCAGCAGTACTTAAATCACTTGAACATCAAGATATAAAAAATGCGTATATCAAGCTACTGCGAAACATTTATTCGACTGCCACATCTGTCATTAGACTACATCAAGAAAGTGAACAATTTATGTTGGGAAGGGGGTAAGGCAAGGAGATTCAATTTCTCCAAAACTGTTTACTGCGGTCCTGGAGAGTGTGTTCCAAAATTTAAACTGGGATAAAGTTGGAATTAAAATTAATGGCGAATATCTTCATCATCTACGGTTCGCTGATAATATAGTCCTGTTTGCTTCAAATGCGGAAGAACTACAAACCAGAATGGAAGAACTGAATAATGAGAGTTCGAAAATAGGCCTTAAAATTAATTTAAGTAAAACAAAGGTCATATACAATTAACATGCTGCAAAACGGGAAATAAAGATTAACGGAGAGACAATAAGCATAGTTGATGAGTATGTTTACCTAGGTCAGCTCAAAATATCGAATGCCAAGTTGACTGATGAAATAAATAGAAGATTTAAAATGGCGTAGAGTTCGTTAGGAAGATTTTCAAAAGCTAACTTGATTTTCAAAAGCTAACTACAAATGTGTCTGAAGCGTAAAGTTTATAATCAATGTGTCTTACCTGTGATGATGTACGGCTGTGAAACTTGGAGATTGATTGCGCAAACGACTCAAGGATTGAGAGTCACACAAAGATCAATGGAGAGATGCATGCTAGGAATAACCAGGAGGGACAGGAAGACAAATGAATGGATTCGCGCACAAACAAAAGTAGAAGATGTAATCAAGACTGCGAAGAAGCTGAAGTGGAAATGGGTCGGTCACATAGCTAGACGAACGGATGGAAGGTGGAGGACAAATGTCCTACATTGGATTCCTAGAGAAAAGAAACGACCGAGACGACGTCCAAATGTAAGATGGGTAGATAAAATCAAGCATTTTTTAGGAGTTACATGGATGAGGATAGCAGCAGACCGAGATATGTGGAAAGAAAAGTGGGAACCTTCATCCAGCAGTGGATAGAAAACGGCTGAATATGATGATGATGATATAAAGAGAGAGAGAGAGAGAGAAAGAGAGAGATAGAGAGAAAGAGAAAGAGAGAGAGAGTGAGAGAGAGAGAGAGAGAGAGAGAGAGAGAGAGAGAGAGAGAGAGTTAGAGAGAGAGAGAGAAACTTTCTATTGCAGTTCATCTCGAAAACAGACAATATAGGACAGGCTTAACACTAAATAAATGTGCTGGTCTTGATGAATAGCTCGTGTAATCAATATTTTTAGAGAATGAGGAGTGAGCCAATTTTCCTTGTATCAGCCATTATTTCACAATTTGCAAAATTCAGCCATGTGTAAACCGATTCACTGATCTTTGTAATCTTTTTCCGTCCATATTTGTGGTATTTATTAGTCAATGCAAAAATATGGGCATTAAAAAGTTTTTTAATTATTTTTTTTAAATTAAGGCACCAGACGGCAACTGAAGAACACGTTCGATCGACCTGAAATTTTGTCTTCGTTTTATGGATGCAGTTTGGGAAGAAATGAGCACTAACCATTAGCCGATTTCGATAAAAGTATATTTTCGATGCACACTGACACACACACACACACACAGAGACAAACACGCACACATTTTTAATCTCTAAACCGTTTAATGATTTACATTTCATATCCGTTCAACTTTGTCTGACTAGATAAATGCTTGCACTTGTGTAAATACAAACTATTATTGTTATTATTTCATATAAAAATGTGGAGCCTGGTCCGAATCAAATTTACAGCTCCAGACATACATTAGTTAAAGACATACATTAGAATCAAAGGCATACGAAGGAAATTAGAAGCATGATTATATGTATAAGAGAGCTTTTCAAAAGATTGCTGACAGCAAAAGACAAAAAGAATACAAATTGAGCTGAGAAAGATATTTTATATGTTGTATGGTAGTAGATGGCAGCGAAACATAGACAATGAAAAAGAACAAAGAGAGAGGTTATTGGAAAGCTGTGAAATGTGGAGAAAGACTATTTAGGTAAAATGGACTAAGAGTTAGAAGAATAAAGTATTGACGAGAATCGAAGAGGACATAAAACTGATAGGAGTAATAAGAATGAGGAAAATATTTTGGTTGGGTCGTATTGCGTAGCAACGATCTACAGAGAAGAATTGAGGAGTTGGATGCAAGGACGACTTAATTTAAAAAAACGCAGTTATCAGAAAAACGTGTTCGAAAGTTTTGCATGCAATTTTACCAGATTTCTTGTACCTGTAGACGTTTTGACTGAATCCCTTATGTTAATATAATAAAGTAATTAATCACGGAAGTTAAACTTTTTTTTGTGTAAAAGGAATATCAGCACTAAACTTGGAAGGAATGTTCTTGGGCATCCCGGAAAAAACGACTAGCACATCCCCAAGCGCTTCCAGTTATCAGTATAACAAGGGGTGGAATGGAAATTTTTTCTTGGGTACTCGCTGTTTCATATGTTTTCCTAGAACAATGGTAAATTGACAATATTCTTATGAAAGTTGTGTGGCTGCATAACTAACAGGAGTAAGATTTACGTACATTAAAAATAGTTTGGTTCGTTTGTTATCAGTGAGGGAGAATGTCATTGCCCAGTTGGATAGCGGTGATTACATATGTTGTCTCTACTCTTAGTGAAAGTCGTCTTATTCATGCTCATCTCGGCCTACCTATGGAAAATCTTAATTTCTCTTGGAGAGTCCCTTACGCACCCATTGAACAATTTAAAAAAAATATATCTTACATTTTCGATAGACCAAGTTTAAAGACTTTAAGATACCACACCGCAGCAGCTCTACTGTTTATGATGTTGGCAATATGAAGCTCTTAAGTTCATTTTCCACAGTTTTGGCAGCTTGTAGCTTCGAAGTGCGGCGAAATTTCCAGTCCGGCTACTAAAGATTTTCTTCTTAGGTATTTTCTGATGTCATTTCTCCAAGTTTGTCGGTCGATTTCTGTTACACCCTGTATATCTATACTAATGTTTCTACTACGTTTTCGAGAATAGATATACAAAAAAATAAAGTCTATTTCATCTTCGGGTACAGCTTGTGATATTTCTGCAGCTGTCTGCGGCAGGATTAGAACCTGGAAGAGTGGAGGACTACAAATCACGTACTGTCTAGTTCTGAGCTCTGTAGCCGCGAGGGAGGAGTCGTAGCTTGATCATGGGAGGGAAGACACTTTTAATTGTCAATGTAAGGTAGGTAGTAAAAACGTGAGTTCTCGCTGATTGTTTGTGCACTTCCCACTTCACCCCTCTCAGAGGTCTACGGATCTCGGAACTGCAGTTATAATTACAAATTGCAAACTGCACCTGAAGACCGAAAGGTAGTAGTAACATGAGTGAGAGTGTATATATATATGTATATATAAGGTGAAGTGAATAAGGTTATTTTCCAACTTACAAGAAAAATCGGTTTTTAATTATTTTTTTTTCATATAAAACAACACGTCTCGCCATAGAAGGACTAAGCAACGTATTTGGTGTTATTGCTGTAAAAACACAAGTTTTACAAAGATGGCGCTTATTTGCTTCAAGTTTTCAATTGACACAACCATTGTCACTAACCTGCCTTCAAAAATAACTTCTAGTTTTCTCCATAAAGTGTACTCCAACACACGGATACAAAAAGAGCACTTTCATCTGGTAAGCTATACAGAAAAGTATAATATACAGTGCCGGACAAAAGTATTGGAACAAAGCGATTTTTACCTTAAACATTATTACAAGTGTGTATATATTAAACTTAGCAAAACATAAATTGTAACAACATAATAATTTTAGTTTGAAAATAAAGCTTAAATGTAATTTATCAGATTTAAAAAAGTAAAACATAATATTATAAGTGGACAAAAGCATTGGAACACCGTTCTTGTAACTCAAAATCTTGTAAGAGTCCTTTCTCTCCACATAAGTCTTGAAAGTTTCTTTGGCATTGAATAAATTTGTTTCTTACCCCAACCTGAAACTATATCTTTTTTTATAAGGATCTCCTTCAGTTCTGTTCTGGTTCAGATTTAATGTTACCTTACCCTGTTTTCAGGATCGTTCCACGTATTCTCGATGAAATATTAACGAGAACTCTGAGGTAGGGTATTAAAAGTGTGAGATGTGTTCCATAAAATCCACTGCGGAACAATTTTGCACTCGGTCTCGGATGATTGTATTGTTGGAAATCAAAATGAAATAACTTAAGCCCAATTTCTCAACACTTTCTTCAAAATTTTCACGGAAAATGTGTTTGAATCCAAACGTACCCACTGTGCCTTCTATAAATACGAGTTCCATACAACATTACAGACAAGAGAATCCTACACGTTACATTTATTTCTCCATGTTTGATTGTTCCTACTGTGTTTTGAGGAATCCATTCTATAAGTGATAGTCAAGTAATAACGTCAGGGTTCCAAGAAGGAAATCATTTGGGAAGAAAACAAATCAAGGAGGAACGTTATTAGTTTGCAATTGTGTTGGCATAAAAAGTACAATACTACAAAAAGTTTGTATTTGAATACTACGTATTACAGCGGATAGGAGAATTATTACAAGACTAAGAGATGTATGTAAATAAAAACCAAAGTCTAAATAAGACGGATATTGATAATTTATTGCGTATCTTCCGCCGTCATGTTCATACAAATTATCCTGAATTAATCAGGGACAAGTCTGGTCAAAATAAAATTGATATAAAAAATGTATAGTTACAAATCTTCGCTAGGAGACCAATGCTATCCTAAGCAAGAATATCTCTCTCAGTAAATTACTGTAAATTGAAACTGAAATG
Organism: Lepisma saccharinum; assembly: GCA_022664845.1. NCBI lineage: Eukaryota > Metazoa > Arthropoda > Insecta > Zygentoma > Lepismatidae > Lepisma > Lepisma saccharinum. The sequence goes on from JAGDQP010018957.1 coordinate 5,605, forward strand.
ATTGCTCATCAGAGAGATGACCAATCGATTAATCAAGTAAAGATCAAAGGGCACAAAGTTGCCAGATTTACTTACTCGTTCAGCATGGTGATGCAAGATATGTATAGAGGAGTACGATACTAAACAACAGAATAATTGTAGAGAACTTTTGACTGTACGAATAAATTAAATGGTTTGTCTCTGTTAGAGTTTAAGTTTTAAGGAACAGAGAGTCGACGCTTATGCTAATAGCAGATTGACTGAAAGGTAGCGTCGAGTATCGAGTAGCGTCGGAATAGAATGCGAGCAGAGTAGCCTGATCTCCTCCAAAGGACTAGTATTTATACCGCTTTATAGTCAACCAGTTTACCACCTTTCAAAAGCTTCGATGTTTGTCAGTAGGTAGATGTTATGTTCTTACGAACAAGGTTGGCAGCTTTCACTAGGCATTGTCGTCATTTGTTATTGTTTTTCAAAATCCATTCAAGTATGCTTATGTCACAGGATCACATAACAGCATGAAAATAATACTCACTGGAAAATACGGTGAAATGCTTTTCCTTGTTGTTGTAACCAAGTTATTTATGTCACTTCTTTGTTATTATTCACTTTTATAATAAAGTCAATCACTTACTTAATTCAAGCGAATAATATGAATATATTATAAAAGCAATGATTTCTCGAAAGCTGTGTTACAATTTATGTTTTGTTAAATTTAATACATACACAATAATATTTAGGGCAAAAATCGCTTCGTTCCATTACTATTGTCCACTACTACTTAACAAGTTAGTACATAATATGATAAACAAAGATTTGTAAGTGCACTTGATATATTTGCCTATGCATAAAATCCTTGTGTGAGGCTTACTCTTGAAAATTACACAGGAAAGCTGGTTGTTACCGCGATTTGGGCTAGAATTTGGGTCTCCCAGTTAGCGGTTGGGTTGAGCCGAAATAGTTTAGTGGTTAGAATTGGCAACCGGTAACTGGACGACTCGGTTTAGAGTCCCTGCCGCGGCAACAACCAACTTTTCTGTATATTAAAAAAACTTGCATGAGTTTCCAACTACAACAAGTACCAAACAGATTGTTTCTTTTCAGTTTCCATTGAGTTTTTAGCGTGAATCCATAGCATTTCGGTGATTCCGTTCCCAACTTTCAAAATATGGCTTTGGATTCCACTGAGACTCAGGTAAACAATTACTGTTCACAAACATTAAATTTGAATAAATTTGAAATATTTTCCACCAACAAGCTTGAACGAAGTTTAGTTGAGACAGTGTTCATCACACTAAATCCTCTTTCGCATTCCGCAGTAGCCCACTGCAAGAAAATATTTGTAGGCTATACAGCGCTTCAAGAATGACAAATCTTCTGGAATTGTCGAGGAATACTGAACATATTCAAACATCCCACTCTTTATCCTTTCCACATCCAAGTTAAATCTTTCACAAAGTCGCCTTACTTCCTTTTCACCGCAACGAATTCCGACGTCTTCGGGTCATACTTTTGAATCTAGTATCGTAATGTTATTTAAGATTTGATCATTGATTTCAGTTTTATCACATGCTTCACTTCACAAACACTTTGAATGAATTGGTTAGCATTCAGGCAATTAACTTTGATATTGCTTTTAGAGGGAACGTCACTCATTATACTGGTCATCTGGGTTTTCAACGCGTTTTCGTACATCGGTCAGTTATTAGTTTCAATAACCCTGATGGTCCATCGAAGGAGGTAATCACCACATTATAGGTAGTTTCTCTATCTTGCAGTTGGAGAGACATAGACGATAGCTCCTGTAATACATCGTACGTCAAACCCACATCTGTTACGAGTTCATAAATAGCAAGCCTAACTCCAAAATCACTTACACGAGACTCAGTCTTCACTTATTTTTGAAATACGCCTGTGAGGCAGGAAATTTTACCGATACTACACGGACTGTTCTTAAGCTACTTGAAATCCAGCGTATGTAAATAATTCGTCCAATACGCAACAACCGGACTTCAAGTTCTTAACGTATATTGGAGGGCTCCAGTAAATTTTTTGGAGATTGGCTATAATGTGCGTAGAGTTTTTAGAATGATTCGCTTCCATAACATCATTGATGGAATCATTTGCTGCAAGTTCTAACCTATGGTTTAGATAAAGATAAGATAAGATAAAATTAATTGTATGGGCGGTAACAGCACTATGGCTTACGCCCGTCCCGATACGGGGGAAGCCCCTTATCTTTGTCACGTCTAAAAATAGCTGTTAAATAAAATGATAAAACCATATAAAAGATGAAGATCTAAGCTCTTCAGAAAAATAAAATCGTAATAAAAACTAAAGATGTAGATGGTCTTTAGCAGAAAAGGTAAAAACGTGAAGGCTGTAAATAGGCCTTCACAATAATAAAATAATACTACATAAAGCTTAACAGCTATGGGACATAATCATCTCAGAGAGAAGGAGATAAACCTGTCTCACGAACATACCTAATAACGCTTCGCAACGTACCTGGTGCATCCCCTAACAATGACGCCATGTCATTGGGGATGTTATAACGTTGTCTGAGATGATTATATCCGGGACAATCTAAAAGCACGTGACGAATACTTAAAACCACATTGCAATTATGACAACGTGGTGGATCCAATCGTCGTAACAGATATCCGTGTGTTAGGCGACTGTGGCCTATCCGGAGGCGACATAAAAGAACTTCTTCAAGCCTACTATCTCGGCAAGATGATTTCCATGGAGCAACAGTTACCTTAAGTTCTTTCAATTTATTCACAGCTACGTCATCCCATCGTCGCTGCCATTCATTCCGAGTAACTTGCTTATAATATATCATCATGTCCTGAAATGGGACATGTGGAATATCAATGTTAGCTCCTAAAGAGGCCTCACGAGCAGCTTCGTCTGCCAATTCATTGCCATGGATACCAACATGACTTGGTATCCACGAAAAGACAACCTCACCACCGGCAGAGCAGATGGCGTTTGTCTTACATAGAATATCTTGCACGAGCGGATGTTTCGAATACATATTGTCGAGGCTTTGAACAACACTCTTCGAATCTGTACAAACAAGGATGCGGTTGAAACCATGAACAAGACTAAAATCCAAAGCCTTTAAAAGAGCATATAGCTCAGCAGTAAAAATACTGGCTTTGGGATTAAGACAAAATTAACGGGCTTCCCCTTCAACAACAAACGCGCATCCAACAGATTCATCTGATTTGGATCCATCGGTAAAAACAGAGATAAAACGTGGGTACTGACTCTGCAACGCAAGAAAACGTTGCTGGAATTTAATCATGGAGGTCTCCGATTTCTTGAAGTGTGACAAAGAAAGATCAATCCGTGGGCGTGCAAGTGTCCACGGCGGACGGAGACTAAAACGGACAGGACAGACAGTTGGGCGGTCTGCATTCAGATTCTCCAACAACTCTGATGCTCGGATGCCAAGTGGTCGGGTAGCGTGACCACGGCGTTCATATAGGGCTCGTTGGACTGGGTATACGATTAAGTTATGTGCTGGGTGGCTTGCCAAAGATGATATCTTAGCAAGATAGCTCAGCACATAGTACATCCTATGAATCTCGAGCGGTGGCTCAGCGGCATCAACACAAAGACTGGTGACAGGACTTGTGCGATACGCGCCAGTGGAGAGTCGAATTCCAGCATGATGGACACTATCCAGAGTATGTAACGCTGAAAAACGTGCAGAGGAATAAGCGTGACAACCAAAGGTGAGCTTAGATAAAATGAGTGCGCGATAAAGGCGCAACAAGGTTGTACGATCAGTACCCCAAGTGGGATGACTTAAAACACGCAATAAATTCAGAGCTCTCGTACAGGAAATTTTAATTTGGCGAAGGTGACTACGCCAATTTAACTTGGTATCAAATAATAAACCGAGGTAGCGTACCTCCGCGACGAACTGGAGTTGTCTGTCTCCAAGAAAGAGATCCGGGTCAACGAAACAAGTTCGTTTACGGCAGAAGTGGACACAGACTGTCTTCGTTGGTGAAAAACGGAAACCAGTCTGGTGTGACCAGTCAACAAGACGGTTAAGCGTCAACTGGATCTGCCGGGCGGCGAGGTTGATATTCACAGATTTACTGACAATCGTCAGGTCGTCGACATATAAAAGCCCTTGTACAGGAGGGCGAATACAAGCCATAACACTATTCACTGCAATAGCGAACAGTGTTACGCTCAGCACACTCCCTTGAGGTACGCCATTCTCCTGTAAATAACGCTCTGAGAAACGATCACCAACACGCACACGAAAATAGCGATCGGTAAGAAAATTTGATATAAAATGGGCCATGTGGCCCCTGATGCCCCAATCATGAAGCTGGCGTAGTATCCCATATCTCCAGGTGGTATCATAGGCCTTCTCTAAATCGAAGAACACAGTAAGAACATGTTCATTCCGGAGGAATGCGTTCTGCACAATAGACTCTAACCTGACAAGATGGTCGACAGTTGATCGATACTGGCGAAACCCACACTGATCATTAGAAAGCAAGTTGTTATGCTCCAAGTACCACATTAGGCGTCGGTTTATCATTCTCTCAAATAGCTTGCATACGCAGCTAGTCAGAGCAATGGGCCGGTAACTTGTGGGGTTTAGTTTATCTTTGTCAGGTTTCAGAATCGGAATTACAATGGCTTCTCGTCAACTAGGAGAGAAGTTATCAGTCCTCCAGATCTGATTATAGAGATTTAGCAAGAAGACCTTTCCTTGGGAGGGAAGGTGTCGCAGCATTTCATAATGAATATCATCCAGTCCAGGGGATGTGTTTCTAACATCCCGCAAGGCAGTTTCAAGTTCCCACTCCGTGAAAGAGACATTATAGCATTCAAAATTATTCGAGGGGAAGCGTAGAGGTATTATCTCTGCCAGTCGTTTAATGTTGACAAAATTAGCACTATAGTGCTGGGAGCTGGATATTGCTGCGAAGGCTGCTCCAGGAAGATTAGCTATCTCTTCTGGGTCAGTATGCAAGACATTGTTGTGCTTCAGAACAGTCAATGGCTTGGAGCGACAGTTGCCTTGCAAACGTCTGACCCGTTCCCACACGTCTCGGATTGGCGTTTGTGAATTGATGGAAGATACGTATTCACGAAAAGATGTACGCCGAGTTTGTTTCATGAGACGTCGAATATAAGCTTGTGACTGTCGAACTGCATTCAAATTTGCCGCTGTAGGATATCGGTTGAACACACGTAGAACGCGACTGCGCCGTCGCCGTGCTACCTCGAGCTCATTGTTCCACCAGGGAACAGAACGCCGACGTGGCGTTCGGCCAGACTGTGGGATGGAACATCTGGCAGCTCGTAAAATTTCACGGTTTAAGTACGCAACCGAATCATTCAGGGGCAAATCTCCTTGATTAACTAGTTGGACACGAGTGGCGTATTTAGTCCAGTCAGCACGCTTCAGATGCCAATGCGGTAATTTACGTGGTGCTTGATAAAGGTTTAAAAAGTCTAAAATTACTGGGAAGTGGTCACTACCACATAGATCGTCATATACACGCCATGCCAGCATGGGTGCGACAACTGCACTGCAGAGAGACAGATCTATCGCGGAGTATGTGCTACTTGCCAAACTAAAATGCGTGTGAGCACCAGTATTTAATAAAACTAAGTTGGAGGCGTCAATAAACGATTCAACGATTCGACCGCGGACATCTGTACGAACACTACCCCAAATACCATTATATGAATTAAAATCTCCAACTAAAATTACAGGTTGGGGTAACTGTTGCAAAAGGTTCTGGAGGTCAAGGAGCGTAAAGTCTTGTTCCCTTGTTATGTACAAATTCAGGATTGTGACATGCTGTTCAAGGTGGACGCGAACAGCAACCGCCTGCCTATGGTTTAGGTACTGCCGAACAAGTAAAGGCAGATTTAAATCTGTTAGTCGTTTCGGCTACACCATTTGACTTACCCGCCATAATACTGGTACCATCACTTAAAAAGAAACATACACACAATGATTTTGCAAGCAATTATCTCATAACCCACCCATTTTGAAGCACTTTAATAAAGTTGAAACTTTAATAAACTACAACGGATCTTCGTTGCTAATCGAGGATCAAATTTACACAACAAGGCTGGACTTTTTAATGATAGTTGAAGATTCATCTATCAGCACAGACAACTTAGCAGGTGATTCAACGAAATGAGTCACAATACGCTTGCTCATCTCCTCAGCAATATGACAATATTTCATTAGCAGTCCTTCGCCAGTGCAAAATGTATCCTATATATATATACCATTGAACTTTCCTAGTTGAACCCAATGATTGGTGATCAGTAAATGGTAGGTTTTTTGGCTAAATAACACACAGTTCGGAAAATAGTTTTAATGCATTTCTGCACTAAGCTCGCTAATTCGACTTCTAACTTTCCAATATGTCTTTCTGCTTTTGACATCCAAATTGACAAATCAATTGAATGTCATTTCGAATCAGAATGCTTCTTGATCCTGTGCCGGAGTATAGCTAACTGACCACTTCTCTTTGTTCTTGTCTCCAATGTGTTTGTTCTTAAGTACAAGCAATTAGACCTTTGTCAATTTTTTTTATTTCCATCTTGTAGGATTCTTCATTCTCTAACTTGCAACATTAGATACCGGTATATGACATATAGAAATTCCTGGAAAAAAAAATCTCCAAGGATGACATTTTATTTGTGTGCAACCCATATTCAAATGTCATGCTTTGCTTCCCTTCTATCACAGTTCGAAGTTGACGGAACAAAACTTTCCGAGCACCCTATATCATACTAAAACAAGCCGAAACTTATATATGTTTACACTCTAGCCTGCTTTAGCTATTTAAACCGTGCCCGCTAATCTAGTATTAAACCGTTTTCAGGTAAGAAACGGTAACAGAAAACGAAAGAGACTATCGAAGTGGATCTAATCGATTGTTCATGATTACTAATGCTGTGCTGAATTTCAAATAAAATATCTCGGTGTGTGGTTTGACGAATTCTTTTCATGGGACAAACACTGTTCAGATATATGCAAAAAGATATCATGTCACGTTGGAATACTTCGCAAACTTTCCAAGATGTTTCCAGAAAATATAAGAAGAATATATTATTATGCATTCATACACCCATACTTGTTGTACTGTGTCGAATCTTGGTATGCGAATCTCAGTGAGTACAATAAGAAACGTCTTAACATCTTACAAAAGAAAGCCGTTAGATTAATAAAGAATGCAGACTACCTAGCACACACAACACCGTTATTTAAGGAACTAAAGCTGTTAACGGTTCAAGATCTATATAAATATAAAATAGCCTGTCTAATGAATAAGCTAGTATCTGGAAATACATATATACTATCGGTGGACGTTTCACCAACCTCACATGAGATATCGACAAAGGCAAAAACAGATAAAAAAATTGCACTTCCTCGCCCTCGCGTTAACTATTTGAACTTTGACCCGCCATAACCTTTTTATTACTGGAGCTCTGCAGCTAGGTTTTCACAGGTGTACTATACTCGTCACTAGCTTCAATTTAAGGTATCACTTGATGAGCAACTCGAGTCCTCACTTCGGGTACTTTACTTGTGAGTGCCAAGGAAGTGTTCCGTCTCCGTTGTGAGTCGAGAACAGGTTTATGTTTTTGGGGACACACCAGTTCCGTTAGGATCTGAGTGTGTCAGGCAAGAAGTGTTCATACCAGTTCCTTTGCGATCTGAGTATGAAGGATTACTCCGTAGGTTAGAGAGAGGTGACCACCCGGGCGAGGAGTGATACTGGTACCCGCGGTTTTCGATATTTATAGGTTTTTTGGGAGTGGTCCTTTAAGTCCCTCCTTCGGTTGTGCTGTCTTCATCTGGCGGCGATACCAACTCCATCTACGGTTGTTGCTTGGACTGTTGTTGTCGTCTCCTTCTACGATGACTTGTGTCACATTTTACTATCTGCTTAGGTTGCTTGTAGTACACACACATTTATTTACATAGCATAGTACACACTTTTGTTGTTTGTTTACATCTTAAGTTGATGGCACGTGCTCGCAGGCACGCGGACTATTACAATATAAGCATACAGAAAGTTTACAATTTTGTCGTAAGTATCCATTTCCTATTTAAATGGAATTTCAGTTAATTTTTGCTTTATATGATTAGTTTAATCTTCAGTAAATCTTCCTTAAATCAGGATCTCATACAACATTATCTTATCAAATCACTCACATTACTAGCAAACTCAAAAACATGACTTAAGAAATCGAGTGGGATGGACTTAGCGAAAACCTGCTCGTCTCGCGAACGAGACACTTTGACGGACTTAGCCATGCTGACCGAGATCTTACCAGGTTTCTTTCACTTGCATGAGATTAATACAGCATTGGTACTTTGAATTTAGATTAGAGCTACTAGCATGTGTCTCCCCCTTCAACAGTCATATCTAGTTAGTTAATGATTAGTTGAACCTCTAAGATTCCGCAAAATCTATGAAAATTGTTTAGACTTCAATGAATTTAAGAGGCATTGCCTAATTCGTAGAGGCACTATTTAGGAACAATTCATTTTTCAAGCAAGAAAAATAAAGCAAGATGTTCTTCGAAATGAAAATACGAATCTTCAAATATTTTGATAACTTTTTCACGGTTGCTTGATGTTTATGTATTTTGTATTTCTAAAATAATGAAGGAAAACATTTTGGAAGAGAATTAACTATGCGAAACGGGCATTCGTCCACCAAAGGAAGTGTAGCGACTATGCATTTTACTTCTCTGCTACAAACGCTTGAATAAAATTATCGTAAAGAAGGGGGTCGAAAGGGAGAGAGAAAAGCTTTCTCTTGTTAGAGATTTATTCATAATCATGGTATTCCAGCCTCTGATACACAACGTAACGGGGTGATATTGTCTCTTATTTCTGCACAAACTGGGATTCAAGCCAGAAGTCTTAAGAGAATTTTCTTAGAAACGAATTTCCATATGTAAATTAAAATGTTGAATGATTATAATTGTAAAACACTGTTCATAAATATTTTAGAGAATCTGAAGCAAAATATAATATTATTAAGTTTTGTAAAGATTGTTTTTAATTCCATATTTCTTTACTTTCTCTTATCATGAAAGACTGAACTGTATTTCTTTTAAAAGAAAAATAATATATTGAATACTACTAACCGCTACACAGGAAAATAAACTAATTGTTTCTTGAGAAAATATTGCTTGACATTTCGTTCGCACGTGTGCTTTAATTTCTTAAGTTTGAAGCATTTTCAACTTATTCGTCATCTCAGTGATGTCTTTTGAATTGAATTGAATTTACGAAGGCTCGTAGTAGTTGCATTCTGACTCTGATGCCTCAGGTCTGATGTCGTCTGGCAGGTGAACAACGACTTAATTGATTGGTAAAACGAAGTGCTCCAGAATACCTTAGAATTAAAATGGGATATAACTTTAGCCTTGTGTTTTAACCTAAATTATATTAAATTACTATCTTAAGTTTAAATTTTACTGGCAGAAAAAATATTTTCATTTGTAGTGTTGTTGATTTCTGGATAGCTAATGCAATTGAAAAAGATATGGATAACTTAAATTATCGTATTCTATCTGTATGTTGATATAATTATATTGAGGCTTTGTATCCATACTTAATCTAATTAAAACAGGTTGACAAGGCTATCACATTTAACTTTATTGCAAAACGACACAACAAGAATTACAGTTTTTATGTTCTAACAACATCTTCCTCAGACGACACACTAATAAATACTAATAGCTCATAACAAGCACCAGAAGGCCAAGAGATCCTCCAATCACATCCCAGAATTCGTATACTTTTCAAAACTAAACAAATTTTAACCAATCATAGTCCTGCACTTACAGGCCACATACCCTAGTCAACTATACCGATAATACAAACTTGTAACAGGAAAGAACTTAACAAGGATACTTAATCGAGGCACAAAAAATATGTTAGATAAATAAATGCACAAAAAATAAATAATAAATATAAAACAAGCTAACCATACAGAACATTACCAAGCTGTCTATAGGTAATGGTTTTATTGTAGACAGAACCAAAACCCCCCCGTATAAACTCAAATTGTTTTATAACGTACTTAAAAGAAAGAGACAAAGTCTTAGGGACAAATGGAGATTACTAAGCGAATGCCTGGGCCTGCCAGTTTTAGAGTCAAAGTCATAGGTTTTCCGACCGGTGTCCATTACTAATCCAGCGGTGTATGGCTTTTCCCTATCGAACTTTTGACTACTGAGATCTTGTAGAGGCACAAATGGAGAATACTAAGTGATTGAAGAGGACCTGCCAGTTTTAGAGTTACATTCATAGTTTTCCTCACCGTTTAAGACCATGACGAATCCAAGGGTATATCGTTCATCTGTGTATAAGTTGTAGTTGCCGAAATCTAGGGGCACAGAGAAACATACAGATGGATAATACTAAGCGATTCAAAAGAACCTGCCAGTTTTAGAGTGTATGCGATAGATTATTCCATGGTTTGAGATCATGATGAATCCAATGGTGTATGGCTCATCTCTGTTGAACTTGTAATTATTGATATCTAGGAACGGGACAAATGGAGAATACTAAGCGATTGAAAAGTATCTGCCATTTTTAGAGTCAAACTGATAATTTTCCCACCGTTTCAGACCATGACAAATCCAACGTGTATCGTTCATCTCCGTGTGAGTTATAGTTACTAAGATATAGGAAGAGGATATGTATACCATGTGAAAATATGTAGGCAAAATGGAGAAGACTAAGCAAATGAAAAGGACCTGTCAGTATTAGAGTCAGTCATAATTTTCACCACCGTTTGAGATCGCGACGAATTCAACGGGGTATGGCTCAACTCTGTCGGACTTGTAGCTGCTGAGATCTACGGTGGTGGTGGGGGAACAGACAGGACAAACCCTATTCACTGACGTTCATACGTGTGCTAAAGAACAAAAGGAGCGGGGGGCTACAAAACAGTCCTTATTTTCTGTAATACTTTCTCCGCTCTTCTCTTTCCAATATGTCTATATTGGAAAGAGAAGAGCGGAGAAAGTATTCCAGAAAATAAAGACTGTTTTGTAGCCCCCGCTCCTTTTGTTCTTTATTATTTACTTATTTAATAATTAATTTTTAAGCTTCATTTTATTATTTATTTATTTGTTTGTTGCTTATTTATTTAAATTTATTTTAAATTTATTATTCAATTATTTATTTCTTACCTAAAATATTTTTTGTGCCTCGATTAAGTTTCCTTGTTGTTTCTTGTTACAAATTTGTTATATCAGTATAGTTGACTATGGGGTGTGGCCTGTGAGCAAAGGACTGTGATTGATTAAAATTTGTTTAGTTTTGGAAAGTAAACGAATTCTGTGACGTGATTGAAGGATGATGTAGAAGGGATCTCCTGGCCCTCTGGTAATTGTTATGAGCTTTTAGTGGTTATTAGCGTGTCGTCTGAGGAAGATGTTGTTATAATATTAAAACTGTAACGCTTGTTGTGTCTTTTTACAATAGAATTAAGAGTGATAGCCTAGTCAGTCTGTTTTAATTACACTCTGTATGTTGACCAGTACGAAAGGATTATGTTCCTTCTCCGAAAGACCAATGATATAAAAAATATTTAGGTTTGAAAACTTGCATTTAGATAGTGATCAATACATCTGTAGTAATACAAAAGTTGATTTTTATGCTACGTTGTAGAATAGCTATAGTTAAATAAAAGGAAAATGCTTTCAAGTTTTTAAGCAGTAATTGCATTTTTGTTATTTCGAGACTGAAGTAAAATACTTGTAAGTAACCTCCCTCCGCAACTTGTGCAATGGATATTTACATTGAAAAGTCAAATAGCTTTCATGGATTAAGTCATTATCATTAGTATTATTTATTGAAGGTTTTGTTTTTAAGTCCTCTGGGGTTCATCTACCATCTGAAGCACAAAAAGGAGGGAAGTTAGGGTCTTAACCGAATCAATCAGAGAAGTTATTTGGGTTTTTCTCTTTTGTTTTTCCTTAATGGTAGTAAGCTATCAAAACAGTAGTTTTCTCTAATTTGTTCCACTCCAGTGTCTCATTTCATAGTTTGTTTCAGGGCTAGCGGGAGTTTTCTTCTTATAGGTTGGCTTGAAATAACAATGGACAGTATTAAGCAATAGTTTGTTCACGAAGATAATTACTATATGAATTATTTGTTTTATAGAGGAACGTGGGCAGAGAGAAGCGCACTGGTGAACGATAGGTCGGGATCAAATATCTATTGGTTTATTTCAGAGAAGGTTGGTATATGTAGACGGTATTTCCTTGATTTGATTAACAAAATTCAGTTGGATTCTGGAAAGTATTAAAAGTGTAAGGTTGGCTGACACCGAAACGTTGATGAAATGACCCACACTGGGAAATTATGAGGAAAACCACTGATAGCGTGTTTAGTCAGTTCCTCTGTCCAGAGGGGTTTCGACTTGTAGACGAGTCAAAATGATGACCTACCCCCAAAAATTGCAGGAAAATGTTTTTATTGCATTTTTGTAAAGCATATGGCTTAAAGAACAACATATCCAAAGTTGGGCAAAATTAGAGCATAGAGGGTATAATGACATCAAAAATGATGACCGCCATTTGGCCTAAAATCGCAATAATATTAACAAAGCAACAGTTCCACTCCAAGTTAAAACAAATGAACCAAATTTACTGTAAATCTTCATTCACTGGATGACTGGCATTACAAATGGGTCTTTTTACCACAGTAGAGGATCTGGAGAGGGCGAGCGTCAGCGCGGGGCGTGGTTTACTTAACATAGCTTTTGTGAACTTTCAATATTCAATAAACTACTTCCAGTATCTACTACAATGCTTTATTTAATTTGAGAATATAGTTGTATATTTTTTCTTTGGGTTAAATAACAAATATTCTTCGCATATTGGTTCGAGCGTGAACGTGTCCACAACAGATTTCCAGCAGCAACTGCATTACCCATCACAAAGGAAAATATTGGAATTAATAATCTTCTTCATATGTAAGGGGATGGGATGTTTCACACTTTCACAGTTGCCATCTAGGCAAGATCCACAGCTCGCACTGCACTCAAGTCCATACTTCTTATAACTACATCTAAATGAATCATTGGAATGAATGATTTTCAGAAGTATGTTTGAAGCGGGTTTGCTCTCCATCATTGTTGGTGTGAGTTTGTTTCCTTCGTTATTCTAGCACTTCTGTAACACCCATCCATGTCATAACTTGCAGTGAAGTCCGTTGCGAGTGATATTTTGTAGCTGAGATTCTGGGTGGCAATTGCTCTGATGTAACAAATATCCTGATATCTTCCACTTTCTTGCAAAGGTAGTTATACCGCAATGATTCCACAGCGTTAGACTATCCTATTAAACAACGTTACCATTACTTAACAACCCGTACTTTCCGGTTTATCTGCGTTTGGAGAACAGAAAATCTGAAGAGTCAAGCAAGATAACTTTATTGTTGATAAAGTATTTGCAGACTGACTTTTCTCTATAGTGTAGTGCCGCATCCATGGAGAAATAACAAGCTAGTACATACTTTATTGCCAAGCAAACACTTAAAAAGACCGGAATAATGTACACACGTGCTTTTCCTTTGTCTGATTGTTATGGCCACAGATGTTATAAATCTGTGTTTCAAACATATTTTAATATATATTATGGTATTAATGGATTAATTTAAACATTATTCAACTTTGTAAGTGTGTTATACATTGATTAATGTAAGTTTTAAGTTATTTTGTAAGTTAAATAGCCATTTCAAGTGAATGAACAACTTTAATGTAGTGTATAAAATGGCGTCATTCTTGCGTCAGTGTAGGAAGCAACTTGTTATGTTTAGAGCTAAAGCCCAGGAGGACGACAGATGGCGTTACGATAGGCTAGCGTATACAGCAAATCCTTTGACGATGTTATTTAAACAATATGAACTTAATTTAATTATGTAAATGTTTGTTATAGTAATGGAATAAGTGTTTATAAAAGAGAAAATGATCCGCATGTTCTTATTAATATAATCTTTAGATAAAAAAGCATAAATGCAAATGGTTGTAAACCTATGTAATGTATATAATGGTTGCAGGGTTTTGTACAACAGAACATAACAGCAGAGGAACTTTATTAAAGTATTATAATCCTCTCATTTTTTGTTTTCTTCAAGCTTTAACGCTATATTGTGGCTTAAGACCCTTTTTATCGTTTATGTCAACTCCAGTTGATATTTTACGTAAAGCTAGTCGTAGCCCCTATGAGTAGGAAAAATCCAGAGAGTGGGCACCCTAGTTTTTATCTTTGGAGTAGAAGCGTCGTGAAGTTGTTTATTTACAGGTATACGGAACTCATCACTTTCCAAAGATCCCAGAAGAACCTAATTCTAGCGTCCCTGAGATAAAAGATAATGAAAGTAAACCGGAAGTAAGGTCCATATCATGATCATAGGTAGAGCTTCTGGTTCGCTGTTTTCCCATGATACAGAAGCAATATCTATATTTTCTTTTCCGACGAGCGGTGTTAATTTTGTGGACGACATAGCAACTGCAGCTTTTACTACATCATTATCTGAATCTCCCTGTGCTTTTATTACAAGACATACTTTATGTCTCAGGCGTTCACTTCAATGAACTATTTTTTGTTGTTTCCATTGCAAAAGAAGCCTTCCTGCTTTCCCCCAAATTTAGCTTATTTCGTGATATTGAAAGTATTTTACACCGCTATTGCCTTCCGATTGCTCGTGGTTATTGTCCTTTATGGCAGATCCTCCACACCGTTCAGCAATGTAAGTGCTTCCTTGAGTCCATTTCAGCCCATGTAGGGGAGAGAACAACCATCCAAAACATAGTGGTTAGTTTTGGGAGAAGATTGAAGGATTGCATCATCCACAGAAGTAGCATAGCTTGTCTCCTTTTCTCAGTTCATGTTTAGCTTCAAACAAGGCAGGTGGATATGGAAGAAGTTCATACTTCATCGTATCATCTAATCGTAACTCTCCAGTCTAAGAAATAACGAAGATCCTTTGATATAAAAGAAAGAGATCAGTCTTTCCGTCTTCTGCTACCTTGACATCCTTTGCTGATGTGAAAGATTTTTATTATGTTTTGGGTTTGTGTTGTGTTTTATCCCGGACTATCCTTGCAGCAGAAGTCTCTTCGTGCGGTTCACTAGTTATATATTGCATATCACAGGAAGTCCTGCATAGCAAACGTGTAGGTCAATGATACAGGAGAACATTCTCCAGTTGGCCGTTTAGTATTCTGTCATTCTACTACCTGTTGTGAAGTGGATGATGATACTCAACCACTCAGCTAAATCGATCAACTTCAATGCCCCCTCAAGGTGGACGTTCCCGGTTAAACATTACAAATACGCAAGCTATAATAATTTGCAGTAGGGAAATGGGGAGAATTTAAAATAATAACCATCATGAAATAATAAGTGTGAAAAAAAAACTTACTGTTCAGAAAAAGTTAAAGTCATATTTACATCTTTTCCTATATTCCAATTTTGGCCAACTTTTGCTGTTATTTTATGGTCCACATGCTGCAAGAAAACACCACAAAATATTTCTTACAATTTCTTTAGGGCTCGCTCATTATTTTCTTTAGATTGGCCAGATTACTAGGTTTGAATCCCCTTCCAGGCATATTGGGTTCCCTTCCCTTTCAAGGTTTAACGAGCCACTTGTGTGGGGCTATTTTAGTGAAACTGGTAGCTGTGCTGGGTAATTGCTGGCTTAGAATGGCAGATACAGTTCTATGGGCCTTCCATTTGTAAGAAATAAATA
>JAGDQP010018957.1:21785-35650 GCA_022664845.1 Lepisma saccharinum
TGTATAATCAATCTTTAATTATACATTAACTATTCTTCTTTCTTTCTGTCGATAAATAAATATATTCTCTTGCTCGTAGAGTCTTTAATCTCAGTTACTGCACCGCGGATCATAATATTTTTGAGCTTCACTTAAGCTTGCAGTAATCTTAAATTTACGATCAAGATGCCCCTTAGGAAAACCCAGGACTTATTACGGTCATGAGCGGGACGACGCTTGATCTGATATCACCAAATGCTGATCTGGAGTGTTACACCCCAGCAGTCTGAAATCAATGAGTGATCAATATTGGAAAAAAAACACAGGAAATTGAAACGTCAGAACTTTAATCTATAAAATTCTTATGTATAAAACCAAGGATTCCTTGTTATACCACATACACAAGATCTATAACTCAGATCTAATCAATAAGTCTTTTTGTCAACCTTCAAGTCACAAATTATAACAGAAAAGTTTTATAAATTATAGTTTCTTTAAAACATCATTAAACCAATAATATAAGTATTAAAATCATTAAAAAGAAAATTGCTTCATCATCAGAGTATCATAATCAATATAATAATTCAACATAGAAATCATATTTCATTATCAGAGTATCATACTCAATATCATAATTCATCATAATTATTTCATCGTAACCACATCACAATTCTACATAATAGTAAAATTAAAACTAGATCATCTCATATCATGCCAATAAGAAATATTTGATTTGTCTTTAGAAATTGATTACAACACAGAAATATTCTTCATTTCATTTGCTTGTAATCTTATTCAACAACAAAACTTTTCGTAACATTACATATTATTAGCACACCCGTATGAACTTCAGTGAATAAGGGAAGATATAGGGTTTGTTCTGTCTGTCTGCCCCCCCCCCCCCCCCCCCCGGGATCTCAGCAACTACAAGTCCGACACAGTTAAGCCATGCACCGTTGGATTTGTCATGATCTGAAACGGTGGTGAAACTTATGACTTTGACTCTAAAACTGACAGGTCTTTTTCATTTACTTAGTTTTCTCCATTATTCCCATGTATCTTGACATGGTATGTTTGTCCCCCCTCTAGATATCAGTAACTACAAGTCACACAGAGATGAACCATACACTATTGGATTCGTCATGGTCTGAAACGGTGGGGAAAATTATTTAGTAATTTATTAGAAGTTAGCACGGATACAGCAAGAGTCATTTTACACCGTTCTTGTAACAATGTAATATAATAATAATAACAACCAATAATTATACAGTAGGAATAAGATCGTTTTTTCTATTCATTTCAGATTCTCATAACAATTCTTTAGAAATTTACTTTTACTGAGACAAAAATCTGGTGGCAAAGGAAGAGTATTGTAAAGATATGACAATCTGTATACGAAAGATCGTTGGACCAAGCACAATCTAGGTTTTGAGAGGTAGAAATGGTGTTTTTGGAACGGGCATTTTGTCTGGGTACTCTTAGGCTAAAAAGCGGAAGAAAGTCCTGAGTCTGCCCTGCATTATTTTATAAATAAATTTTTAAATCATTTAGTTTTCTTCGCGTGTCTATGTTTTTCAAGTCAAGATAATTCAAAATTAGAATTATCAGTTTGATTCTAAAACTGGCAGGTCCTTTTGAATCGCTTAGTATTCTCCATTTGTTCTTCTCCTAGATTTCAGTAACAACAAGTCCCACAGAGGTGATCCATAAACCGTTGGATTCGTAATAGTCCCAAAACATGAAATCACCTATCAAATAAACTAAAAAACTTGCAGGTCCTTTTCAATCGCTTAGTATTCCAAACCTGTATGTTTCTTTATCCCCGACACCTCTAGATCTCAGTAACTACAGGTCACACAGAGATGAACCTTACACCGTTGGATTCGTCATGGTCTCAAACGGTGGGGAAACTTATCAGTTTCACTCTAAAAGTGACAGGTCCTTTTAAATCGCTTAGTATTCTCCATCTCTATGTAGAGTTCATATCCTAAACCGTTGGAGCTAGAAACACCAAATATGGTACGAAGGTACATCGTAACTAGTAAGTTAAGAAAATATTACAAAATGTTTAATAAGTCGCCATTTTTGATCCAAAATGGCCTCTAAACTGATAGTTGTATGGAAGGCATAGCCTAAACAGCTGGAGCTAGAGAAACGAAATTTGGCACGAAGGTACATCATCATTAGTAGATTACGAAAATATTAAAAATTGTCCCCAAAGACGCCATCATTGACCCAAAATGGCGGACCCTAAAAATCCATTTTCCACACCGTTTGAGCTAGAGATACGAAATTTGGCATAAAGGTGTATCATCACAAGTAGTTTAGGAAAATATTGCAACATTTTGAAAAAATCGCCATCTTGGATTCAAAATGGCCGCCCAAAACCACTTTCCACACCGTTCGAACTAGAGAAATGAAATTTTATATAAAGGTGTACCATCACAAGTAGCTCACGACAATATAAGAAAACGTTAAAAAGTCACCATCTGTAATAAAAAATGGCCACCCAAAAACATTTTCCACATCACTGGAGCTAGAGAAACGAAATTTGGTATGGTGTATGACCAAGAGTAGGTTACAATAAATGGGGGAAACCTGCCCTATGGGGCCGCAGCTCCCCGGGGGTAGATCTGTACCATGGGGCGGAGTCCACCGGAGAGTCTGGTTACGATAACCAAGTAAGCTAGTCAAGTGAAATTTGGCGTGAAGGTAAATTATCAAGATTAGGTTACGATAAACACATCAAATGATCAAAACGTCGCCATGTTGAATCCAATATTGCCGACTAAGATTCATACAGAATGCATATTTCACCCAAACACACGTATTTCGACTCAGAACGACGTACATAATTGGTTTAATATAGTTTCTACCCGCACGATTGTTCTTCAGCGGTTCCATGTATTCGAACTATTTTCGGCCGCAATCTTGAAAAATGAAATTTTCTCTATATCTTCGGTATTTTTGGGAATATCTCGACCAAACCTGCACATTTCGACTCAAACCAATTTATGTATGTTTAAATCTGTTTTCAATGTATTTAAATGTATTTCGTACCACCGGCCGCCATCTTGAAAAAATAGACTTTTCCTATATAGTCGGTGTTTATTGCACAATTTCAACCAAACCAGCATATTTCGACTCAAAGAGATGTACCTAAATGTTTTTCATTTATTTTCGGTACCTTCGACCGCCATATTGAAAAAAATGACTTTTCTCTATGTCTTCGTCGTTTATGGGAATATTTAAACCAAACCAACATATTTGGACTCAAACTGATGTACCTCAATGGTTTTCACATATTTTCGGTACCGTTGGATTCGTCATGATCAGAAACGATGAGGAAACTATGGATTTGTCAGAGATAAGCCATACACCATTGGATTCATAATGTTTTGAAACTGTGGAATAACCTACAACTTTGGCCCTTTGTATTATTAGTAGCTTGGTATTCTCCATTTGTGCCCCTCCTAGATCTCAGAAATTACAAGTCCGACAGAGATGGACGATACACTGTTGGATTCATCATGTTCTGCAACGGTGAAGAAAACAATGAATATGACTCTAAAACTGGCAGGTCCTTTCCAATCGCTTAGTAACCTCCATTTGTTCCTATGATTTTAACTCTTTCTTTTGGATACGTTATAAGATCATTTTAATTTATACGATTGGTTTTGTCTACAATAAAACCATTACTTAGGTTCTTTTCTTTTAGTTTTGAATTTATTAACATCTCTATTGTGAAAATTACATTTTCGGATAATTGCTTTTACAATCAAATTGCGAATGAAAAAAAAAATATGTCGTCTTTCCTCCATTCGATTCAGAATTCCGTTTTATCATGCTTTCAAAGCTTTGTAATCTTGAGCCAACTATTGTACGTCTCATTTATTAAGAATAATTTAAAAGTTCTATTACTGTTTTTCAGTGTATCTCCTATATATGCTCATATTTGTGAAATCCAGATTATATTTGTTTATTATATTGCATGCTTGCATGCAGATTTTGTAAACCTTTTCATATTAATCTTCCTTAAAATAAAGTACTGCTTTATCGTAAAGGTTCCTTAACTGTTTTTCAAAATTTCTTGGTTTACTCTTGATTGTTTCTTCTACAGATTCCTTTTGCATCTTCTCAACTCTCTTTTCAATTGATTGTTCTCCTATAGTTTCTCGGTATAGTTTCTTGTCCATCTCTCAGGGATACCTCTTCAGATATAGCCAACATCAATTCTGGTTTATCATTCGACATATTATCTATATTTATATTCTCTTTTAAACCTTTGTCGTGCATATCAGGAAGTTGTAGAATATTAACCTTGTTATGTAATATATCCTCTGATTCAATTTGTTCAGAATGGTTTATAAATACTGAACATATGTATTCCATCCTTTAATTCTTATCAGGTTCTATATCAGCAGACATCTCATTATTTGTCATATAAACTTTCATAATTGTATCATCCTCTGCATTTTCCATAATTGCACTCTTGTTCTGCGAGAGCGAATTCTCTATAGCTTTGTTTATTCTTGTTATTCTCCTTAATCATTTGTTTATATTCCCTTTCTAAGTTACGAACTTTGTTATTCAATTGCATAATAGACTTAGGGCAATGATTCTGTAATTTGTCTTTAATATATATCGGTAGGTTATTGAAGGTAATCATATTAACAGTTCTTTGTGTTAGAGTTGGGTCAATGTTACTAAAATCTTGGATCATCTTTTGAACTTGAACCGAACAATTTTTGATCTTATACCATTTTATAGTGATTTTCCTATACTCATTTATTCGCACATGTATCTTTTTTTTTTTTTTTGGTTTTTAACTTCGAGTATCCTTCTTTTGAAATGTTACTTATTTGTTGTTCAATATATTTTTCGAACTTGCTTTACAATGATCGATTCCCTTATGATTTATCAACTTATCATTACCGATGGATACTTTAAACTCTTGAACAGGTCCAGAATTATCGCTGCAGTCTGATTTCTGGAATATTCAATGCTATCTTAGTTTTCACATCTACTCCATCATTTACTTCCTTGCAGATGTCTAAATATTTTGTTTCAAGTAACTCTACCTGATGTTTTGTTTCATCTAATTTAATTTGCATAATCTCAACATTTTCTACGAGTGAATCAATATATTTATTTAATGGTTGAAATTCTTCATATATGTCTGTAACTTTATCTGTACGTATAATCTTTCACGTGCATATCCTGTTCCTCCACACTATTCAAAACTCTTGATACCACACTTAACTGTGCTATCTACTCCCTGCAATAGCAATTGTTGACATTTATTATAATCTTCCTGATGATTACTATGAATATTTTCTATTTGATCCTCAACTCTAACACATGTATTGAGTACTTTACCCATCTGGTCCATATGCTTTCAAATTATATCCCATTGGTCACCTACTACATTTACTAGTTGTTTTCTTTCGTCAATAATTTCATTCTGACTAGCCATTAAACGGTTCAAATTGCTGTTCATCTCACCTATTGTTTTTGCTTGATCGTATATTTTCGTAATTTGGTCTTTCAAGATATTCTTAAGGATTCTTACTACATTCTTCATAACCTTCTGATATATTTACAATTGTAGTATAATTTGACATTATCATCATTTCCATTTCATCTAATGATTCTTCCAATTTGGCTCCTTCATTACCTTCTCTTTTCTTTCGTCCTTTTATTTTCTTTTTCCTATTTACCTCCTGCAGCGTTACAAATGTAGGGTTTATATCTCTTATTCTTTGTTAAACTTGATCCAACTTTTTTTTTAATTTTTAATTTTATTTTCTTCCTTTTCTTTTTTTCTCTGTATTTTTTCTTCTCATTTTCTTCCTCTTCTATCATTCTCCTTTCCTGTCTTCTCTTTTCCTTTTCTTCCTCTTGCTGCTTCAACAGATTTCTAAACGTGTCCATCATATTAATTATCAAAGAATAACCTCCATCGTTCAATCCAGTATTGTGATGTTCTGGTGCCTGCAATACTGCTTCTGTTGGGTTATGTGCACTCGTTCCTGGATCGTGTAAATTCTCCTGTATGTTAAGATTTTCAAGCTCTTTCTTCTCAAGATCATTTTCTCCTTTGGTCATATTGGCCCCAGTACGATGCGACGTCATCTTGTAACGAAATAATAAAAGTAATGCTTCATTATTTATAACCAATATTTATACTTTAACTATTCTTCCTTCCATCTGTCGATAAATAAATGTATTTTCTTGCCCGTAGACTCTTTAATCTCAGTAGCATGTACTGCACCGTGGATCATAATATTTTCGAGCTTCACTTAAGCTTGCGGTAATCTTAAATTTACGATCAAAATGCCCCTTAAGAAAACCCAGGACTTATTACAGCCATGAGCGGGACGACGCTTGATCTTATATCACCAAATGTTTACCTGGAGTGTTACACCCCAGCAATCTTAAATCAATGAGTGATCAACATCAATGAGTGTGAATGTGTGTGTGTGTGAGTGAGGAGAATCCTATAATAACTTGATTGTCTTAGTTTGTAGTTTAGTCCACCTTTATTTTCGCTTTCTTTTTATCATTGGTTTTTAGATTTATTATTATTATGTAAATTTTTATTGAAACTTTTAATTACACTGTATTGATAGTTAAGTGTAAGAAAAGGCCGTGATGGTCTTAAATTCGACATGTAAAACAGGAAGAAATAAATAAATAAACAGCAGAAGAAAACACAGGTAATTGAAACGTCTGACGGTAAAGCTCAGCCCCCTCTTTTAATTAAAAAAAATGTGATTTTTTACTTATTCCCTTTTACGTTGTAATTCCAGAGTTGATCTCTCCGTGTAACAGTTGGGTCACTTTTCTGGATTTGTGGATTTGCCAGTAATAAATTTTCGAACAATGGCTGTATTTCCCAGTTAGTTGTCTAGGAATAGTATTACGAAGACAGTAGACAGTTCACGGAAGTCTGTTGCAGTTTCGTGTTCTCTGTTTCAAGCAAAGGTGTAACTACATTTTATGCCACCCTCCTCAAGAAGTCAGGGTAAAGACCCCCTTGCAATATTCCCTTTCTTCTTTGTTTTCATTTTGGTGAAATTAAACTGGAATTCTACTGAGATTTTCCGTAAAGGGGTTTTCTCTTCCTCTTAAATTACTAATACATTTTGCGACCTCTAGTTAATACAGACAACAACAATTCTTTGGTCCGAGCGGTTCCGGTAGTTTAGGCGGTAATGTTGTGGAACGGGAACGGGACTGGTAGAAATGTTATGATCTATGATGAAACGTACCTTTCTCTTAATTTCTTCTTCATCTCAACTCATTCTATATGACGACATTTCTGCATGTTGGCATTTCTCTGTTTCCACACGGCCATCAGAAAAGGTTTCACAGTAGCTTAATAGATGTGTTCAGAGCACTTTTATGATGATACATGAACTGCGATATATTTTTGCCTACTGCTCGTTTTCTGTTGATATTCCTATAAGATTACCTTGAACTTTCGACGGAACGGTAAGAGGCTGTTCCAAAACATATTCAGCGGCAAGATGATTGAACTTGTTAACATTTCACAGAAAAATTTCCGAATTCAAATTATTTTTGTATCTCTGGTGGTAAGCGCTTCATGTCCTTCTGTCCACCTGAAAAATGAGGAAAATTAAATACAAATCAAAAAGGTGATGTCTTTTCAACTGTCTGTAGATGCAATAGCCATAATCCATTCCTTTCTGATTTGATACAATCTAATAGCTGTAACGTTCCCGAACGTAACCTGATTCTATATGACAGATATCAATAATGGGGCCGCTAAATCCTTCTCCGCCTAATGGCGTAGGATTTGGTTTTTTTCAGCTGACCAACCCGAGTACACATAAAACTTAATGAAATCCACGAGCGCACAGATCTTATCTTTGTTCCACTTGTCAATCATTTCAACTACCACGAGCGCACAAGTTGTTGCCAAGTTTGTAGCCTTCCCTCCTTCTTTCATTTTACATTCCGCTGATTGGCTCTTAAGTTTAGTTTCATAAACAAACCAAATTTACGTAATAATACTCAAAATATCATTTTTCTTCTGATGAAGTATCGCAGGTTTCGTACAATCAAAGAACAATTTACTTGAAGGTAAGGATTATATTATTATTATTATTCTCGTAAATGTATAAGAGCCAGGTTAGTTCATCAATGAACAAAATAAGATTAATTTGTTATTGAGTTAACTAAGATTTTCTCATCTAGATGAATGTCATTTTTTTTAGATATTTAATATTACATGCAATACACTAACTTTACTTTCAAAATTAATTTCTTTGTTATAAATAATAATTGACATTGTGCTGTATTACAGCGCCAATGAATGGTGTGAATAAGCATTACGGTGATTTATTTAGCTTTTGTTGGCAATATGTATAAACTATTGTATTCTTGCTCTTGGTTGCTCTCATGATTTTGTATTATTATTTGTAGTAGTACTGTGTGGGCGGGTAAGCAAACCACGAAGGGTGCCGAATCTTTTCATCGCCATTACAACAAATAATTTTATAATCATAGGCCTAATATACACAGTGTGATCCGTGTGCTCACGGAAATCCAAGCTAAATGCAAAATTAAGATCGCCTCCGTAAATATGAACCAATATGATAATTCCCGACTGGAAAGTTTAAGTATAGAGAGAAAAAATCATTTTTCTTCAGCAAGCAAAGTACCAATGTTCCGGCAGGACTACAAGTGCTGTGCTTCACATTCCCAAGGTAATTGGTTACCGATTCTGAGGTAGACAGTTGTTCATTTGACTTACTTCTTAAATCAACAGATACTTAACTTACATGGAAAGATTAGAATAAAATAAAAATTAATCGACTCCAAAATAAGTAGAAATTTCTATAATCTATTTAAGTATGAGCTTAATTAGTAAACATATTTTAATTTCGTTCTATTTATACATCATTCTTAGAAACATTTTTCAAATTGTATTTATACTGGTTCTTACACTGACTTCATTCATTTACATTACCAGGCTGAAAACTTGGCAACATCTTGTGCGCTCATGGTAGTTGAAATGATTGACAGGTGGAACGAAGATAATATCTGTGCGCTCGTGGACTACACCCATAAAATTATATCACAGTGTATGTATCGCGGCCTCCTGTCTGAAGGAGGCAGAATGTGTTTAAAGGATAATGTATGCAAAAGGAAAAAGCAAGTAAGGAAACACAAGGAATAGCAAGAACTCTTTTATGGCAGTTACTGATACTCTCCTCTGTTTGGGCCGGAGCTCAAGAATAAGTGATGCTACATACAGATTCAACGACTTACATAGATTTTGTTCGGCACTATTCGTACAAGTTCGTTTGACAGAACATGGACATTACATAGACGTTAGATGTATATAAAAAGAATTTATACCACGTGCGTAAATATGAAACAGGAATCTATGTACAGAAAAGACAGTGATTGGATGACAATGCTAAGAACTATTTTATTCGAAGTATTGGTCATCGCTAGCGATACATTTCTGCCATCATTCTGGCAATGTGTGGATGCCAGACCAAAAAAAAACCTGCCTCTTGTGCTGCAAACCAGTCATCAAGCCATTTTCGTAAGATGTGAAGCGCTGGTCAGCACGTGCGTGTCCCATGGATGCAAATAAGTGTAAATCGGAAGGCGCCAAGTCTGGTGAGTAAGCCGCATGCGGAAGGATTTCCCAGCCAAACGTCGCAATTGTTTCCTTAACCGGTTTTGCTGTGTGGGAGGCTCCATTATCGTGAAGCACAATCACTTTATGTTGTCTTTGGTCATATTCTGGTCGTTTTTCACGCAAAGCTTGATGCAAATCGATCATTTGTTGTCGGTAACGTTGCGTATTAACGGTTTCACCAGGTTTCAGCGGTTCATAATAGATCACTCCCTTATCCCACCAAATCTCGAAATAGATCCACTTTTCGTCACCAGTCACAATTCGATGGAGAAATGATTTCCCTTTGTACTTGGCGAGCAGAATTTCGCAAGTGTTTTTTCGGTTTTCCTGCTGTCGTTCAGTCAATGCATATGGAACCCATTTTCCTACCTTCTGAATCTTGCCCATGGCTTTTAAACGTATGGAACTGCTTCTCGTGTCACATTTAATTGATCTGCGAGTTGTTGTGTTTGAGCGTCATCCTCATCCAACAAAGCTTGCAATTCGCTGTCTGCAAACTTTTTCGGTGGTCTTCCACGTTCTTCGTTTCTCACGTTAAAATCGCCACTTTTAAATTTTTTAAACCACACATAGCACTGTGACTTACCAAGAGCATGATCATCGTAAGCTTCGACAAGCATGCGATGCGATTCTGCAGCAGTTTTCTTCAAAGGGTAACAAAAAATCAATGCTGTCCGCACATCGTAGTTTGTAGGTACAAATTGCGCTGTGTTCAACGCTATTAAACACTACACTATGACATGAAACTTGTCTGGTTGTGAGTCGCAAATCGTTTTCAGCAGTCAAAACAAGCAAGTGGCGCCAAGGGCGCAGTTTTACGGTAACCACAGTAACAGCTAACGCCGTCTATGCACAAATTCCGGTTTCATATTTATACACCTGGTATATATATTGTTTTAATGTCTTTGATTTATCACATCTTGTATTAAAAAGTTCTGTTATATGATTCAAATAGTTCTGAATTAATTCAATATCCCAAACATTTGCACATAACGAAATTTTCATCATAGAATGAATTATCACAAAAATTGTTACTAATTCAAAAAATGAGGTCATATAAAGGAGTGGGGAGGTCACATATGTGACTGAAGGTATCGTGCATGAATGTGCGCATCTCGCAGGATGCGAGTCACGTCACATATGCCCCTCTCGAAGAAAGAAAGTTTGAAACCTGAAAGGCTTTTAAAATTTCTTGATTTAGATTTCCAAAAAAGCCTTTGCATTTTCTTTTGATGCTCGCTTTTCATATTTAGGTTATTGTTCCAGATAGTTCAGTTTTCTTCAATTACAGTCTTCTGGGGAAATGACTATTGCACTAAATATTTTGTTTTTCACTTAAAATGGAAAAAATCTTCTGGGTAAGTCACTATCGCACAACAAATTCACCTTCCACTTATGATGGGAGTAATCACTCTTTTCACGATATCGCGTTTTAAACCACTAAAATATTCGCTTATAACAATAAGGACATTCTCGTCATTTACGGGGTCAGGGAGGATCAGTTGTCTTCCTGGAATTTTTCATGTAACTTTTAATTTCAAAATTTGCACCATAAAAATGTTATGTGCGTCATGCACTGCGATTAAACAAATTTGATTTACCGATATGCTAATGACTCGTTATAAATAGTTGCATTCCTAACAGCTATTTCCATGGAAAATACTTCCGGTTTGTTTTCCGTGTGTAATACAAGTCAATAAAGAAATATATATTTGGTGGATGGAAATTCACCTGTTTATTTTTGTTTCGTTTTAAATTGGTCCTTGAAGGTTACAAATTTATAGCAACTAGCTTACAGAAAAAGAGACAATCATAGCCTGTTTTGCTAATTCACTGTACTCATTTTATTAAAGAATTTTAATTTGTCACCCTCCATCTGCATACCTGCATTTGTGCTTACTTTACCTCTGAAAGATTCTTCGAACGAGTGCAGGTACATATTAAAGAGCTAAGCTTTTATTTATTTTATTAGAAAGTTTATATATACCAGGTATATATCAGCGAACCGTAGACGATGAAGATATTCGCCATTAATTTTATTTTTAACTACATCCCAGTTTAAATTTTGGAACACTCTCCAGGACCGCACTAAACAGTTTTGGAGAAACTGAATCTCCTTGCTTACCCCTTTTCCAATTTTAAAATTTTAACTTTCTTGATGTAGTCTAATGACCGATGTGGCAGTCGAATAAATGTATCGCAGTAGCTTGATATGTGCATTTTCGATGCCTTGATGTTCAAGTGATTTAAGCACTGCTGACAAGGAGACAGAATCGAAAGCTTTTTCAAAATCTTCGAATCCCAAACATAGTGGAAGTTCATATTCATTAGTTCTTTCCATAACTTCATTAAATGCTTGTGGTCCATTGTGCTAAATCCACGACAAAATCCGACTTGTTCCCTTCCCTAGTTAAAATCCAAGTCCCGTTCAATACGATTCAAAATAACTTTGGTGAACATTTTGTATAGAACTGACAGTAAACTAATTGGTCTGTAGTTTTCGACGCGTTCTTTGTCCCCTTTCTTGTACAGCAAAATTATAACAGCATTATTCCAACTTGATAGTATTTCTCTCTTCCTCAGGCTCATTGAGAATAATTTCGCAAGTTCCTCTTACATCTTTTCACCTCCCAATTTAAACATCTCTGCTGTGAGTCCATCTTCTCCTGGCGTTTTCCGTTCTTCATCCCTCGAAGTACTTTATCCACTTCTTCTTTTTTTACGTCTGGAACATCTACATCATTTTCTTCTGAGTCTTCATTTCCTAGCTCTTCTTCGGAGTAGTATAATTCTCAATAGAAATTTTCAAATATTTTTATAATTTCTTCCTTATATCGTGTTACGGTCGGTGAAATGAACAAAAGAATGAAACTGAAACATTGTCATTGCCATTTTCACTGTAGATAAAACTATGTCCTATCCCATCCTCGTCGTCAATTTATTAGGAATAAATATCCCCATTCGAGGTGGTCAATATAATTAACAGACTTTCCATAATGCTAAATCTATATTGTATAGTTATGTGAAATAAATAAATCAAACAATAGATTACTGAGTGAAAACGTATCATCAAACTTTAATCACACTGCTGAAAACAAAGTTCAAATGTATTAGGATATGTGCAAATTACTTATACATACCATCCAATGCCTATGTTGCTCTTCAATATTACCTGAATACTGAAATCTAGACTTTTCATACGAAACTAGCGAATTCAGCAGTTGAACAGTGCAATCCACAATGTTTTCCACAATCAACAATCATTAGGTTAGTTTTGATTAAGTAAGTATTAGTTAGATCTAAAAACAGGGTGTAGATACTCAGCAAGAGCATGCATTACAATAGTCAAGCACAACGAAGTATTCCATTACATCACCTGTAAATTCAATCCGAACAAAAACACCAGAGGTGCAAAAAGTGGAGCCAAGTTCTTTAGCCCTAAAAAGGTGTGAAATGGGAGACGGATGAGCCAAGTTCCTTGGTGACAGCATGTAACAGGAACAAAGGAACTTGGCGCGAGCTGGCAACAGCCTTAAGGTTGGTGGCGGTGGACGTAGTGGGTTTTAGGATCCCCACCACCCTTATAGCTTGAGGATCATGAACCTTGCCACTTCGCGCCAAGTTCCTTTGTTCCTGTTACATGCTGTCACCAAGGAACTTGGCTCATCCGTCTCCCATTTCACACCTTTTTAGGGCTAAAGAACTTGGCCCCACTTTTTGCACCTCTGGTGTTTTTGTTCGGATTTCACAGCTTTTTGTAGGTGTATAATATATATACTCGCTCTCTCGGCCTCGTTTAGGTCCTCGCCCCCCGTAGCTGGCTGCGGCCTTAACTTCGAGTTTTTGGGTACTTACGCCCCTTTATCGTAACCACTCTCCAGGACACTGTGCTTCCATGTTGCAGATTTTTTCCCATACCCACCACCCGTGGGAATGAAATATTTATTGAAACATAGGGAAGCTTTGCCATATTTATTGTAACCTACTTGTGATGATACAGCAAATTTGCTTCCTGCTGGCGGCCCTAAAATCCACCACCACCAACCCTAAGGCTCGAACATCACCTGATGTTTTGCTCGGATTTCACAGCTTTTTATACGTGTATATATATACTGGGTTTGCCTCGCTGGGTGTGCTGCCCCAGAATTCCGTGTGCGCCCCAACTTCAAATTTTTAGGGTTACGCCCCCTTTATTGTGATCAGA
>JAGDQP010018958.1:1297-13049 GCA_022664845.1 Lepisma saccharinum
GTTATTCCTTTATTGTTTGAAGATTTGCATCATCCACCGCTAATCTGTCTGTGCTGTTTAAAAAAGTGTCAAAGATAGTGCCAAGCCCAATAACTATTTATAATTGCAGTAAAGCGGATTTTTTAAAACATATATGAAATGTTACAGATACAAAACTGGGTAACTGTACTTGAATGTAGCAATGCTGATGAAGCTGTGGATCACTTTTACGATATTTTAAACTCTGTGATAGCCAAATGTGTACCAAGGAATAGAATGTTTAAAAAGAACAAATATCTGAGTTGGTTTACATCAGAAATTATTAATACATTAAAAGAAAGCAAATAGTACAGAAAACGTAAAAATCTATTAATTTATAACTTCATTATGTTTATTCGGTTTCGCACACAATTAAAAAGTAAGTTATCCCGATCTTATAAGCAATATATAATGCAAATTGATGGTACCCTAAATAATAATGTTTAATTATAATGGAACTTTATTAAGAATAAAAAACGAATAATAGCACTATCAATTGTCTGGATTATAATAATCAACAGTTAAATTCTACGAAATCCATAGCTGATGGTTTTGCGAGATATTTTAGAATGTAAGGTACTTACGTTATTCCAGATGGAAGTAACCAAAAAGTTTCTTATTGTCTATCAATTGAAACAATCACCAATAGTTAAACTATGAAAAGGTAAAATCTACGAAATGAAGTGGCCCTGATAACATTCCTACATATGTTTTTAAAGGATTTGCAGACGTATTAATAACTCATCTCTCACATATGATTAATCTTATTTTAAGAACGTCTACTTTTCCCAAATTATGGAAAATACAAGATGTTTCCAATACTTAACAAAGGTAACCCAGATAAAATTAAAAATTACAGGCTAATATCTCTCATATTCGCTCCTAACAAAACATTTGATCTTATATTTTATAGTAAAATTTGCAAGCACGCTAAACCATTTGTTTCGACATGACAACAGTGTTTTAATTCTGAGATTTCAACAGTAACAAATCTAGTAAGTTTCATACAAAATGTATCAGATTATCTTAATAATAAATCTAGAGTTGGCGCTATATACACAGATTTTGCAAAGGCCTTTGATAGACCCGACCAAAACATATTACTTGATAAACTATCAAATATGAGTTTTTCACATAAATTAATATAAATTTGTTCTCGTTTGAATGGCAGAAAACAGTATGTAGCATTTAGTCATGCTAATTGTACAGTGTATGACACTACTTCAGGCATACCCCTAAGATCTAGTCCCGGCCCATTATTATTTTTACTTTTTATAAACGATCTGCCTGCTGTTATCACGTATTCAAGATGCCTGTTGTATGCAGATCAAAAAGTTATAAAGAAATAAAAAAATATAAAGATAAATTATTGCTGCAGGTAGATCTTGATAGTTGTCATAAACGGAGCACTGAAAATAAATTGGCTCTTAATATTAATAAATTTATATCTATTACGTTTTCTAGAAACATCCATAATTTTTATAATATTATAATACGGAATGTTAGTTATGTAAACGATTTAGGCGTACTTGTGAATAGTAAATTATGTTTTAAACAACATATAGAAAATATTACCAATGAAGCATATAAGTCATTGGGTTTCTTAAACAAGAAATACAACTAAATTTAGTACGACAAAGGATTGTTCGTAGTAAACTGGAATATGCGTCTATTTTATGATCACCTTATTACAAAAAGGACAATAAAAATTGAGCGCATTAAAAAAATATATTGGTATTACAAAACAATAAATCATAGTTTCACGAAAGCAAATATGTCATATAATACAATGAGTAATTAAATACATTTCATTATGCTTTGTTCTTCGTAAGGCGTACTATTCCTTGATAGCTTTTTAATTTAAGTTGATAAACGGTAGCATAGATGATCAAGGATTTGCGAGCCAACTAAGTTTCAATGTTAAACAAACAAACCTTCGAATGAGAACTCCATTTTATATTACAAAAGGTAGAACTGAATCATTTCTTAATTCACCTTTAATTAGAATGTGTAGAACTTATAATAATTTGTCAAAAACCAATTCTGAATTAGAGTTTTCGTCCTCTTACTCACTGTATATAAGTATTATTAAATCTGTTATAAGCAAATAGAAGAAGTATGAATAATTATGTGGATATCATGATAAAATATTAAAACTTGCACAACTATATGTACTGTAGATTAAGTTGCGATTGCTACATATTATTTCCTTAATATATACGTATAATGTTTTTCTTATAGTATATATGTATTTCATGTGTTTTTATTTGTGTTTCATTTGTGTCTATAGGACAAATATTACATATTCAAGTGTATCACGGACATAACTTTTTTTAGTTTTTTTTCGTTGTCTTTTTTTTTGCCTTGTATTTTAAATATTATCTATGCTGTAGTGTCTTACGTCATGTAATGGAACTTATGTAAGCCTATTGCAATAAGGACTAATATCCTGTAATAGGTACCAAATAAATAAATAAATATGGTCCAATGTGCGTTTGTTTTCAACTTTCTTTCACTCTCTGCAGTTTCCGTGTTTCCGTTCGGCAAGCCAGAGTTTTCTAAAGGCCTTAATTGAATAACATTCTTTTGTTGTGTTGTTGGGCATGTGCATATCTTTTAAAGTTTATGATAGTAGTCATGTACCATGAAGCAGGTATGTTAATTCGAATTTGAACTGAATTTTATTTTAGGGCTTCAGGAAATTTTTGTACAAGGCAAACAAGCTGATAATCACGTGACGTATTGTATTGTCTGCGTTACCAAAGAAAACAATCCATTTAACATGTTTAATAATGACTGCGGTGTTAGAAAGAAATTGGTTTTGTGTTTCAACATATTACAGTAAAAAGCGCGTGCTGTTCATGTTAAGTACAAAGATGACGTTAAGAAGGGAGTGAATGCTATGCAAGGGTTTTATTTGTATGTTGATATTCAACTTTTAATATTGATTTCTTCTAAATAATTTTCTATAATTAAGTTCAGTATCGTTAATGTATCGAAAAGTTATTTTATAGCTGAAATTTATGTTCTACGTATTTCATTAATTCAAATAGTTGTCAGTTTAGTAGATATATTGTAGAAAATGTCCAAAAAATGGGATAAATAAATCTAACTAAATGGGCTGATGAAAATCCTAAAAATCAGGGCTCTAGTTACCCCTAATCATAAAGTAACTTTTAGTTGTTCTTCTGGAGGAATTTTTTCTCCAATATTCGATCGTGTCGTGATGGCCTTATCACACTCAAAATGTAGTCAATTGTCTGCGAACTCATCCTGTAGTAGTTAAAATCATGGCGGGGTTCCTCAGAATCTCTTAATTCAAGTGATAATACTCTCCTATGTCTGTGTATTTTTTTATAGTTTTAATCTACACCACAACTCCAAACTTTTTTATTTTAGGCGGCTCCTTTTCGGATATGATTTTTCTTCCAAAAAAGCTTATCGTCCAAATCTATTCCACTCTTGCAAACTCTGTTAATGACCGAACAACTAGAGAGGATATATCAATTCCACGCTTAGTTGCATCTAATGGAAGTCAATCCCTTCCAATTGACTCACTCTTTCCGTCTCTTCCTTGAATGAACCAGTAACCACTTTCCACGACTTAACTCGGAAATGTTATTTTGTTCCAAAATATTTTTCCCTGAGTTATCTCCTGTCATTAGTAATTTTCAGATCATTCTTCCTTTGATTGAAATAATTCGTGTATAAATTGTTAACATATATCATTTGGAGCGGTCCAAAACATCGCCTCTAACGTTTGTTTAGAAACTTTTGTCTCCACGTGATCTGACATGTGGAAATTTGCTGTATAATTGAGACTAAGAGAAGTCATGTATGTGGTCACCAGATCTATGAAAATTAGGTATTTATTGAAGTGGCCGCTGCCATAAGCGAACATGACATAGATAGGAACTTATTGGAAGAATCAGGGATAAATAGTTACAGATGTATTGTGCATTTTAGACCCTGATTTTGTAAGTGTGGATGACCTACATGCAGCACGCAGGTAGAGTCCTTCAAAAAAGTCTGGCGTTTTGTTCCTCCAGCCCCTACTATATCCATTTACAGGAAAACGTGGTGTAAATTTCAATGTTTATGTAGTGGGTTTTGTGGCAGTCAAAAATTCATTCCCAAATTGCTACGACTTTATTTTATTTTTGTATTTATAAAATGAATCTGGCTTTAGGCTCACATTTCTGCCAGAAGACTTGCATATCTTCGGGTAGATTTAATAAAGGATGAACTAACTATGTCATAATTTGCAGAAACGATAGCTGTGATTAATCATAGTTCCTAAAGGCAAATTAGTCAAGACAACAGGAAGCCTGTTGTAACATCATTGACGTCAAGTCTTACTGAAGGTGAGATTGACTAGATAATTGTGGTTTGACAAACTGCGAAGTTACCAAAATATAAACCACATAGATCCGCCTCGGTTTCCTGTAGAACGCTAATCACTCGGAAGATGTGCAATTCATCAGAGCAGAAATAGTCTATAATTATCAACCAAAGTAAACAAAAGATAATATCAGGATGACAACAACGGAATGAACGCGAAGTAATCAAAGTCACGTTTTTGACCACGTCAATACTGGAAGGTGCTAGAAATCACAAAAGAGTTGTCATACGACCACAACTTCCGAGGTGTGGTACCTGTCATTCATTTAAATAGCCCCATCCATCAGGAACTTTAGGTCATTCCACCACCTAAGTCCGAACGAGTGTCAGACGACTTCACGATAGAATTCTGGGTAGTAAAATTCTTGACTTATAAATATTCTAAGTTTTTGGATTGTCTCTCGGACTCTAATTACTCTCCCCACTAGTCCCCCTAACTTCATGACACATTCGTAACGATGTCCTACTACTGGACTTTCTATGAAACCGCGATATCAGGAACCAAGAAGAGTCATTGAATAGTAAATGTTAGAATTTTAGGTTCAATATAACAAACAAGTACTAGAAATTGTATGATGTTAGTTAGCGCTCTGTCATAGAAACTTAAGATTGACCAAGAGGTCAACATATATATTCTCATTGTGTGTTTTAATTTTATTGTAAATAAATTATATATCAAAATCACCAAGTTATTTTTGCCATGAAATTGAACTTATATCTATAAATAATAGAATATATTAGGAAAGAGGAAAGGTGCTCAGAATTTGATTACAGGTGGATGCCCGGGACAAGGTGGACCGCTACCGATATTTAATGGTGTAATATTTATTTTCTTTAGCTCTACCACAGAAGAATTATCGATATATCATTGATCACCTGGCGCAATACTCATTATCCCAGTGATCAAAATCTTGGGCAACACTTCATTAAAGCTTTGGTAACGCCTCAATGGTTGTCCTCCGCGTACGTCTCTCTTCATCGCCATACCACAACCAAAATTGAGATTTTGCCATGGCTCTGATGAGGTTCGGCATTGTCAACCCAACGTTTTGCCTCTTATAATGGGCAGACCGGTCAAAGAGCTTAACTAATAGCCTTGACTGCTTAAGGTGTGCCACAGTTATAAGGTACAATTTTTATGCAGTACCAGTGTACATTTGTGAACGAGAAACAAAATTTTCTGCGTCTCAAGTATACCCAGAATAAATGTGAAAACAAATTTTGTCCATCTGTTTCTTTAAAATTTAGAATTACGAAAAGTTATTCTGAATATTTGCTACCATATACAGGAGTTGGACAAAATAAATTTAAAAACACGTCATACAGGACACGTAAGTGTGGCCCGCCACTGTACACCACGTGTTGCGGTTGCCGATCGTGTTTTGTTTTCAATGTGTCATGTGGACTTTCCTCTTCCGTCAGCAGTACCCAGTTCTCCTGTGAGTGTCGTGGTGTGCAAGTGGTGCAGTAAAATGGGTTACCTGACAGACTTCCAAAGAGGCATGATCGTTGGTGCCGTCTGGTTGGAGCTTCAGTGACAACAGTGGCGACCATTGTGGGGGTATCGACAGGCACTGTGTCCAATGTCACGAGGGCATACACAATGCATGGGCAAACAACGTCTGCAAAGCACAACAGTGGTCGAAAGACAATCCTGGCCGATAGGGACAGGAGGGCATTAACACGGATTGTAGCAGCTAAAAAGCAGACCACTGCAATGAAAATTACGTCTGAACTCAATTCCGGCCTACAGAACCCGGTTTCATCAGAAACAGTGCGACGGGAACTTCATAAAATGAAAATTCATGGCAGGGCCGCGATCGCCCAACCTCTGGTCACAGCAGTAAATGCGAAGCGGCGTATCCAGTGGTGCAAGGACCACAAGGAGTAGACGCTTGATCAGTAGAAACACGTAATGTATTCCGATGAATCGACCTACACCTTGTATCCAACAACGGTCGTGTTTACGTATGGAGAACACCGTCGCAGGCCTATGATCCAGACTGTCTGCGCCCAACTGAAAAACATGGGGGTGGTTCTGTTACAGTATGGGCAGTGATATCGTGGTTTTCTGCAGGTCCCATCATAGCCCTGCATGGAATGATGAATGCTAAGGCGTATGAGGCCATTTTGGGGGACCAGGTTCTACCCATGGCCCACACATTGTTCCCGGATGGTGATGGCATCTGCCAAGATGATTTGGTACCCTGTCACGCGGCAAAAACGGTGCAATCATGGTTTGAGGAGCATGACTAGGAGCTATCACACCTCCCCTGGGTCCCACAATCACCAGATCTGAACACCATTGAGCCATTGTGGTCTGTGTTAGAAAGGCGTGTTCGGTCTCATTACCCTCCACCATCATCCCTTAAGGAACTGGAGCATGTTTTTTAAGGAAGAATGGTACAACATTCCACACACCACGATTCAGGAGCTGTATACGTCCATTCCACGTCGGATCCAAGCTGTTTTGGACGCAAAAGGAGGCCCCACACCGTACTAGGTATGATTTTCACACTTTTTCAAACGTTTTAGATTTTTTCTCCAACCTCTGTATATCTAAGCATATAAAAAAACAAAATAACTATATGCTTTTTCTGGTATTAATTTTGAAACTCAACTGTTCTTTAAGAGGTAATATTATTTTCAAACATTTCGCCTTTGACGTACTGCTTTGACATTGTACACTAAATTAGCAAGACTCATGGGATAGCAGGTCATTGATTCTCGGGTGAACAGCACGTGTGTTCCGTGCTCCCCGCAGGGCTCTGCGAGGGCTCTAATTGTGTGTGAGTCCTTATAGGAAGTGGATGTCTGAGTGATTCATGTGAATTGCTATGTCGTCGTGAGTTGGCGGTATTCGAACTGAACATGGTTGGGGTTGCCTGACGCATTTGAATTTCGATTTCGGCGGTGGTGCAAGAATTTTGCCTCACATGTACAACCGTGTCCAGTGTTTACCGAGAATAGTTGGGTGAAGGCGTCACAGTCCGCAAAGGTCAACATACTGGGCGTCCAGCTGCTCTCAATGACCGATAACAGCTCTACCTGAGACGAATGATCAACAGATACGGGAAGGAGAGAGTGCGAGAAATAACGACCTAATTTAACACTGGTCGCGCTAGTAACATTTCGCAGTGGATAATCTGTCGGAACATTCGTTCCCTCGGGTATGTCCATTTTTTTGTTTCTGTGCAGGTCATCATCATCTTCCATAGAATTACGTATCACGAGGCGTTAATTCTTTCACGCAGCTTACTTTCACCCAAATTGTACGACATATTGTTTGGGAATGACTGCTTTTCTGTAAAACTCCCTTGTACGCTCGTTCATCACACTTTTCAATACTACATTATTCTTTACATGCTGCCTGACACCACCGTCCTCTGGGTACTCGTTTTGTTCTTATTCCGAACAAAAATTCATTTTCACCATTTTCATCCACCTATGACTTGGAAAGGAAACCATTTCCGTTATTTTGTGACACGATAATTTTGTGTTTGGTTTCAATGTGTCATTACCTCCCATGCAACGTTAATACAATTTTGTCCGCTATGGGGAAGAAGAACGGGGTCAATTGTGACTCAGTGGTAGAGCCCTCACCTCTACGGCAATGAAGTCAATTTAAGATCCCAGACAAAGTGAGTTTGTGGTGAACATTGTATTTTTCTTTTGTTTTTTGCGGGAGATACTCTCACTCCATTCAGTTTCTCATTGCACCAATTAATAATAATAATTGTGAGCTATTAATTGATGAGTTTATTTAATTTAATTTTATCTACCATACTCATTCTATGCTGTAGGTATGCAACCACACACAACACACTAAAAATCCTTCGAAATATTGATTGTGTTCGAGATATCGCTGGTTTGTCAACGCATGTTTGTTACTTGTTCGGACGTCCTTTCATATATCATGCATCGGACGCACCTTTCCTAACGGAATATCCGTGAATCAAACGCTCCATGTGGGGAAAGCCCTTGCGCCGCCACTCAAAGCTTCTGATTCATACATTTTTGGATAGAGCACATTACAAGTCTAAGACGATAACGCGCCGCCTCAGGTCAATAGTTCATAGTTTTGGGGATATTCACCTCCGAAGTTCATTTTCCCACGCTTTCGGCAGGCTACATTTCTGAAACAAAGCGATTCAGCGGAAATGTTTACTAGAATTTTTTTTATGTTTTGATGAGTATATTTACCTCACAAGCGTTGTAAACCGTGCACCTTAACCCTGTATATATATAAATGTATATGGCCGGGAAACCGGGACAGGACCGGCAAACCGGGACTGTCGCCCCAAGAAGCTTCTGCCACTAACTGGGAGGAGACCCCTGAATTCCTCTTGCTAAGACTTAAGGGAACCGACCGGGGTAGACGCCTAATGTCCAGTCCATACGTTCACGTCGTGGGGCCTGTTAGTACCCAAGCAACTGCTTGGCGAACGAACATGGATGGGCTGCTCACCAAACCGCATTAGCTGACAGCGTGGTGAATCAAATGTCAGCACCCCTCCTTTCTTTACATATGATGGTACAAGCAAGGAAACAGCCTCGGATTAAATAATTGCCCGGAGGACGGAATGCAGCTGGCAACGGCAGCGGTCAGTCCTGCAGGAAATCAGAGGGTAAAATGCCCGGGTTTGGACTGTAGATTGCCAGGACACCGACACGACAACTCGAACGGACCTATACGTTGCGATCCTCAACTGTCAGTCACTTGCAGGAAAGGACAAATTAGGAGAACTGAAGAATGAGCTTAAGAGGATCTAGTGGGACATCATAGGACTATCAGAAGTGTGGAGGAAGAATGAAGAACAGTTGGAACTACCGTCAGGGCACGTTCTACTTCAAAGGAACATAAATTGGAAAAACGACAGGCGTTGGCTTTATAATTAATAAAGACCTGAAGTCACGGATCACAGAAATTTAAGGAATTTCAGATAGAATCACATGGGTAGTAATAAAGAATAACAAGAGATACAGTATGGAAATTATACAAGTGTATGCTCCAACAACCTCGCACCCGGATGAGAAAGTCGAAGACCTATATGATTAGATACATAAGATTTTGGAAAGTAGCAAATCACATTACAAGATTGTAATGGGAGACTTCAATGCGAAAGTAGGAACCAAGCAGAGCAGTGACACGAAAGTGGGAAACTTTGGATTTGGCAAAAGAAACAAGATAGGAGAGAAGTTAGTGGAATTGTCAGAAGCCAACAGACTGTTGATTTCCAATACATTTTTCAACAAACCGCCCCAGAGGAAGTAGACATGGAAAGGCACGACTGGAACCAAAAACGAAATAGACTACGTTCTGTCAAACAACAGGGAAATTCTGCAAGACGTGTCTGATCTGAACAGTTTCAAAATCTCGAGTGATCATAGGATGGTGAGATGTAAGCTGAAACTAAATACTAGACTAGAGAGAAAGGAGCTTATCAGAGGAAAACCGTCAGTTTTAGATCTGGAAAATCTTGGAAAACACAGACAGACATTCGAGATAGAACTAAAGAACAGATTCAGCGCCTTGGAAGAGTTAGACATCGATAGCAGAAATAAAATACTGACTGAGATAATAAGAGAGACAGCCAAGGAAATAGCCGGTACCAGAAAGAAAAAAGAGAGGAAAATTTTAGAAGAAACTAAACTCTTGATAGAGAAAAGAAGGGAAATGAAAGAAGAGCAAAATTGCATCAAGAGGATTGAATACATAGAACTAAATACAATTGTAAAGAAAATAAAAGAGGATGTACGAAGATATAACGAAAATCTTGTTAGAGATACAATCGAGGAAAACAAGAATTTGATGAAACCCAAACAGCAGCTGATGATAGGGAAAAAGCAAATAATTGCACTTAAGAGACCAGACTGGACCGTAACAGGAAATAAGGAAGAAATTATAAACATATTTGAAAATACACAGAATATTATAAACAGAATATTACTACTCCGAGGAATAGCTAGGAAATGAAGACTCAGAAGAAAATGATGTAGAAGCCCCAGACGTAACGAAAGAAGAAGTGGAGAAAGTACTTTGAGGAACGAAGAACGGAAAATCACCAGAAGAAGATGGACTGACAGCAGAGGAACTTGCTAAATTGAATGGGGAGGTAAAAAAATGAAAGATGAACTTGCTAAATTATTCTCGATGTGCCTGATTAAGAGAGAAATACCCTCAAGTTTCAACAATGCCGTTATCATTTTTTTGTACAAGAAAGGGGACAAAGAACGCGTTGAAAACTACATACCAATTAGTTTACTGTCAGTCCTATACAAAATGTTCACCAATGTTATTTTGAATCGTATGGAACGACACTTAGATTTTAACCAGAGAAGGAAACAATCAGAATTTCGTCGTGGATTTAGCACAATGGCCCACATACAAACAGTGAATGAAGTTATGGAAAGGACTAATGAACATGAACTTCCACTATGTTTGGGATTCATAGATTTTGAAAAAGCATTCGATTCGGTCTCCTTGTCAGCAGTACTTAAATCACTTGAACATCAAGGCATCGAAAGTGCATACAGCAAGTTACTGCGAAACATTTACTCGACTGCTACTTCTGTAATGAGACTGCATTAAGACAGTGAAAAATTTATAGTTGGAAAAGGGGTAAGGCAAGGAGATTCAATTTCTCCGAAACTGTTCTTGTGCGGTCCTGGAGAGAGTGTTCTAGAATTTAAACTGGGATGAAGTTGGAATTAAAATTAATGGCAAATATCTTCATCATCTACGGTTCGCTGATGATATAGTCCTGTTTGCTTCAAGTGCAGAAGAACTACAAGCCAGAATGGAAGAACTGAGTAACGAGAGTTCGAAAATAGACCTTAAAATGAACTTAAGTAAAACAAAAGTAATGTACAACCAACATGCTGCAAAGAAGGAAGTAAAGATTAACGGAGAGACAATAGTCATAGTTTATGAGTATGTTTACCTAGGCTAGCTTAAAACATCGAATGCAAAGTTGACTGATGAACTAAATACAAGATGTAAAATGGCGTGGAGTTGTTTTGGAAGACTACACTTTATTTTTAAAAGCAAACTTCCATTGTGTCTGAAGCGTAAAGTTTATAATCAATGTGTCTTACCTGTAATGCTGTACGGCTGCAAAACTTGGACATTGAATGCAGCGTTGGACATTGGTAGATGAAATGAAGCGTTTTTCAGGAGCTACATGGATGAGGATATCAGCAGACCGAGATATGTGGAAAGAAAAGGGGGAGGCCTTCATCCAACAGTGGATAGAGAACGGCTGAATATGATATATATATATATATATATATATATATATATATATATATATATATATGTGTGTGTGTGTGT
>JAGDQP010018958.1:13149-35649 GCA_022664845.1 Lepisma saccharinum
ATGAATATGATATATATATATATATATATATATATATATATATATATATATATATATATGTGTGTGTGTGTGTGTATGTGTGTATGTATATACTTGATTTATATTTTAAAATAATATTGTAATATGTTAAGTGCGTTAATATATAGCATTGTTACATCTTTCTAGAGAGATATTTATGATAATACTTATATTATGCGATATTACTCTTTCACGAAACATCAAAATAGCTTTAAATATAAATAGAAATAACAAAATATTATGGCACCAATAAAAACGTTTTTAATATTTTCTCAGTATAGTAATTACCAAGATACTGATAGCATCAACAAATTACACAAAGAACAGATATTTCTGAATATTTGACACGTACTTCCGTTATCGTTTATACAGAAATTGCCTTTTGAAAAATGAATTTACTTTCTAAAAGTGAATAAATTAATAATTTCCTCGACTGTTACAAAATTTTCTTCACAGTTAATCTCTTGAAGAAGAAAAGCAATAATAAATATGTCTGTGCTTGCGAGTATCTTATGCCAGTTCTACCTGAAGCGATGTATAAAGGTTTATTTTAACAGAACGAGATAGACAGAAATTATCTATTTAATCAGTTTGAGAATATATTGTACATTGAAATTCTACAGCATACTAAAATGTCATTGGGATGCACGCGATCGGAATGGGCTTTTCGTGAAATTCCTCTTTTCATTTGTGTTTATTTTGAAGTATTCATATTTACTCAATAATCTTTCCGTTTTATATTGTGTGGTATTTATTTCACCTCTTCAAATGTATAAAATTTTATAATACATGTTGTGACATACGCAAGCGTACGTTATTAACTTTGAAAAGTTAGCCTTCGAGTGGTGACGGATAATCATTGTTAGGAGAAATGTTTCCAACTGACAAGGAATATTAAAAAATAATAATAGTACCGATATTCAATAAAACATCATAGGAGAGGAAGTTGATTAAGGTCATTCATTATGTGAATCTCTTTTGTAAATATAACAAGACCATGGAGATCTTCGAACCCATCACAATAACAGTAAAAATAATGTTTCATCTCAATCCAACTTTCAACGCACTATTTGAACTTTATATCTACTTGTGTGTCCTGTAGGCGAGTCGTAGCACTCGCTACTATGAAACTAAGATATCCCACTGTTCAAAAACCGGTGTAAAACATTGAGTTCTTAGCAACCATTAAGCGGTAAGTCTCGATAAATTGTAGCAACAAATTAGAATATATTTATTTGTGAACAAATTAATGGTCCGGTTACAAATTATGAATAATTGCGTTATTCAATTTTTGCTATCAATTATAATTGGTTTGGATGAGAACTAAGTTGGGAGATCATTGTCGAGCTCTGCTCTTAAAATTCTCGAATAGTGTTGCAACGTTTTGCTTAGAGGATATTATAAAGTTATTTTAGAGTAATTTTATGTAAATAACTTGTGTCCCAAGAGCAGACATGTTCTTTTTTTTTCTGGCCTGCATTATTATGTAGTGTATGAAAAAAGCATCGGAAAATACCTTAACAATGATACCATCATGGTATTAGTCTCAAACCTGACGGAGAACCTGGTTTACCACATTCGGAATGATCGGCAGCGGAGACGATGTGCATATCATAACGTGTAATAAATCCATGTTTATTTAATGTTCAATTTCTACGCTACTTTATGAAATTAAGCCATCATATTTGCTGCAGAATCACTGGTAGAATATATCGTTGTATTTATATTAAGACCTTTTCTCTAGGTAACTTTTATGGTGTTTTATAGATTTTATTCAGTTGTTTTTTTCAAAGTTATGAAATTATTTTTATAATAAACAATTGGATGTATCTGACGCTTACTTGGGCTTGAGTAAAAGTATCCATCGTAGCAGCACAACTAATAATAATAAAATTAGACCACATTTTAACTTGACACCAGCATCGAAGTCTGTTTAGACATATTTTGGGCAATACAAACCTCGTCATCGTCATCTTATACATAGTAGGAATAAACAAGCTATGAGTGTGTCTGCTGATCTTTTTCTTA
Organism: Lepisma saccharinum; assembly: GCA_022664845.1. Taxonomy (NCBI): domain Eukaryota; kingdom Metazoa; phylum Arthropoda; class Insecta; order Zygentoma; family Lepismatidae; genus Lepisma; species Lepisma saccharinum. Next base: position 15,196 of record JAGDQP010018958.1, read on the forward strand.
TTGTCCATATATAGTAAGTAGAGGCCGCAAAATAGATGAATAACTTGTAGTATTTTCGTATTTGCGTAGCTGAATAGAGCTATTAATAATTCTTGGTTTAAATTTAAATGCTTATATTATAACTAACTAACTAACTCTACGGCTTATGGAACAAGCAAGTTCATCGCCGCAGTAACAAACGTTCGCCATTGAATTCTATCCTGGGCAATACCAAGACAGTTTTCATCACAAACACCTACTTCTCGAAGATCTCTTCTAATATTCTCTTCCCAACGACGTCTTCGTCTTCCCAATGGCCTCTTTCCATCCGGTCTTCCAACCAGGAAATAATATATTCTTCGTTTTTTCCCCATCCGAGCTACATGGCCTGCCCCACCTTAGTCGTCGATTTCATTATTTTTACATCTGGTGAATCGTACAGTCCGTGGAGTTTTTCATTATGCAGTATCCAACACTCTCCAGTCATCTCGTCGCGTTTCGGACCGTATATCATTCTCAAAATCTTTTCTCAAATACACGTAATTTATGTTTATTTGCTAGGGTCGTACTCCAACTTTCGCAACCGTAAGGTATTACCGGCAGAATAACCATTGTGTATATTTTTAATTTCGATTTCCTTGATATTAATCGCGATGTTAGAAGTTTTTGGACTTAATAGAAACATGCGTTCCCCGATACTAAGCGACTGTTTATTTCTTCCGTGAATTCATTTTTGCTTGTTACGTATGCTCCAAAGTAATTAAATTTGTTTACTTTCTCTATGACCTCATCCCTAATTCTTATGTTTTTATTTCCTCCATTCCCTGTGTTTCGGCTTGTTATCATGTATTTTGTTTTATCTATGTTAACCTGTAGACCTATCTCATCGCACTCTTCTACTAAGACATCGGTGTTGCTTTGTAGTGCATCTATATCATCCCCTATTAAATGCACACCATCCGCGTGGATGAACAGTTGATTCAAATCATTCAGTGATTGTCTCTTTCTGTCCCCTTCATTTTTTTAAATCGTATATTCTAACGCAAAGTTAAACAGTAGTGGAGACAAGACATCGCCTTGTTTCAATCCGTTGCGAAACTTGAAACTATCTGACATATTAGTATCTATCCGTACTCTGCTTATGGGGTCGCTGAGACACATCTTCACTAGTTGAACCAATTTTTTTAGGAACTATAATCGTATCAGGATACTGTATAACTTTTCCCTTTTGATAGAATCATATGATTTCTTAAAATCAATGGATAGCTGATGAACCGTCCCACTTTATTCCCATTTCTTCTCCAAAATTTGTCTCAAGGCAAAAATCTGGTGCAACGTGGATCTATTTCTTTTAAATCCACATTGGTGATCTCCAATTATTTCTTCTACGTATTCACTTAGACGTGTTAGCAGAAAATTACTTAATACCTTGTAACAGGCTGGAGGTAATGAGATTCCGCGGTAATTACTATAGTAAATACACTAAAATACACTACAACAAAACAACGATTTAAAAACCGTTGGAACGTAAGTAGTCCGTAACTCACGTTAAATTGTAAGTCTCTTCTTTAGGATGTCATCTTTATTACCCTTTAACTGCCACAATTTATACGAGAAAAAATGTATTCTGGGGCCAAAACGTAATTTTGATTTTTCTCATTTTATTTTGATTGATTCTGCATATTCCATGTGTATAATCTCCAAAAACATAAAAAAGTACTTTTGTTTGAGCACTTTTTTTATGCATCAGGTTGATGCCACGCGGTACTGTAAAATTGAATTGATAGCAAGAGGCCACGTGGTATGAATGTTATGCCTCATTTGATAAAAACAGCCTAAGGTATTTTGGTAAGTGATAATGCAACGATAGGTAATTGCTCGGCAATTCCGTTCCTCTTGTGCAAATTCAAAGAAACAGGATATGTTAGTAATATGCTACTTAATGGTAGCTGCGAAACCGCTGTTGATCATGTCAGAGCAACGAGAGCCCTGGAAGATTTGCTAAGGGATATCAACACACGCCGACATTCAGCGATACAGGACTGAAAGAGGTTTATTATTTAACTGTTGCGGGATGAATCAGCAAAAGCATTGCTATTTCAGCGATACACACTGATTAGTTTGATGGCTCCCGGATCGTAGCTCTTCCTAAACTATGGTGTAGTCTGGAACGTGATGCACCCGACTGATTGGGTAGCTTTTCATTGATAATACCCCACACTTTTAACAGTAGTTGTAACTTATGAAGGATGCAGATTTCCTTTCGTTATCGAGAAAAGGAATTTCTTTTCCCACACAGAATACGGACATTCAACGGATGTTCAATGACCGTCCGTAAGTAGTGCAACGGCTTTTTACATATTGTGTCAGGTTATTACATATTATGAAACCTGATTTTGTGGTTAAGAAAGCAACATTAATTGATTGAAGTCGACGATATACGTGAAAACACACATACATCAATGACATGGAGCTTAGACATTTCCAGACTGTAGGAGTAAGGCTGAAATCGAACCATTTATGTTGTTGATCCGCACCGAAACTTGACTTCAATGGGTCACCCACTCGGTAATCCAGCATTGACCAACTGGTAGACTGGCCTTCCATCTTATAGTATTAGCTGAGTAAGAAGTGTAAACTATAGCTGCTTACTCGCGTCTTTACAAATTTTAGTGAGGAAAAGCACAAAGCAGAGCATTCTAGACGTAGCCTAATGAAAACAAGATGCCCATAACGTCACTATGGAAAACGGAAATAACATGAAACCATACATGTGAAATACGCCCCAAATGATTCCGTGAAAGAAAACTGGCTTAAATTAAATAACAAGTAAAACATATTACATTTTATGCGGATATTATATACATGCAACATATTTTATGTAATTTCCAGTTTAGTCTATCCCAAACGTGCAAAGCTTTAAAAAATTTAACAACATCGGTTCCGCAGACTTAACCCAATATTTAAATTCATTTCCAGCGAATCTCAAATATATAGTTAATTATTAACTATTTGTAGTAATCAACGTCAAATATCACAATAGTGTAACTGAAACTGCTAAAATATTTACCAAGACAATTAATTATCAGCAACAGACATGAACACATTATACTAATAAATCTCACTTTAAAAGCAAAAAAAAAGGGGGGGAACTTGGACAATGCTCAAATTTGTTTAGAATTTGCTCAAACTCGTTTTAAATATAATATATCACATAAATTTAGACAATTTTTCATTATCAAATCCAGGATGAATATGACTATTAATGAGATTGGAAGCTTTCACCAGAAACAATATTAACAAAATGAATCAATAATTTCCCCTGTAATACTCTAGTCAAAGCAAATAGCATTGAAACTCAAGTACTTAAAACCAAGACTACTTAAAATGGAATAGGATTTACAAATTTACGGATTTTACTGGTGAATATGTCCGTGATTCAATAATTTTAAATGTTCAAAAATTTTAATTTTCGTTTGAAGCATCCTTAGAACTGGCATTAAGTGTATTGGAATAGCATAATGCATAAACACCTGAAGAAAGTAGGTTGTTACTGTCTTTGGTCTATCATTATTGGTAGCAAAAGTCAACTACACAGTTCTGATGACCTATAAGGTCAAGAATGGCTAATTCACTGGTGCTGTAATTTTTTTAACTATCAGGTCGTTTCTCACAATATACCTGTCGGAGCAGAACTTAATCCTAGTATACCTATCCATATTAGTGTTATCACTTTAACAAAATTAAAACAAAGGGAAGTTAATAAGGGAGTTAAGCCTCATAAAACGTTGAGAATTAATATATGTCAGCAGCGTATTTCTTAATTTACACATTTGTTCAGTCAGTTTTCAAAATTAAGTATCGGATAAAGAATTTTATGTCCAATATACTTTTATTCAACTCCCTTAGTTTTTAAAGTATATTTTGTACAGATACCTAAGAAATATTTGAGGGAAAAACAGTTTTGGAAAAAGGGGCTGCAAAAAAATACTACAAAAGTTTCAGCATTAACTTTGATAATGTATGTAAAATAAACTGTCGTTTAGATTTGAATGGCAGCATTTAACGGAACATTATATTTCATATATATTATTTATTATTGGTTATCTTCTCCTGCAAGAAAACCTTAATTAACGATTATATTTTTGATTTTTTTCATACTGTAACAAGGTGTAGAATTTCTAATACTTGTGTCAGAAAGAAGGCCCCAAATCCTGCTAATTACACATGCAAATGTATCAAATAAATTAAATTTGGAAAGTGGCCCGTCCCACAGAATTGGGCTTTTGTTAAATCTTAGTGAGAAAAATTATGTCATGGACTCCGGACTTTTGCCGAAACACGTCTTCAATTACTTGATTTTATTAACAAATATGTTTTATTAACAACCAGTAATAAAATGAAGAGTAATTAGACGTTTCATTCAAGAGAAAATATATTATTTGTTACACTTGCGGTATCCACAATATATATTCTGGCTTCGACACAAATCATACTTATAGAAATCACGTATATTTTATAAGAAGCGTAGAAAGGAAACAGTTCTTTTCGATGTACGTTAAATATGAATTTTAGGAGCTGCATACCATTGGATTCTTCTGACAAATAGTTCGTATCAAAGTAATAGTTTCAATGATTAGTGGATCCAAATACTGGCTTCGTAGAAGGTAATTCAATGCGATAAAGCTTTCGACCAATAAGAATTTTAGAACAAATTACTATAATTGAAGGGTAATATTCGCAAATTAGCCAATTACTTTAAGTGATTAAATTAAGTGATTAAGCATATTCTCAACAAACACGATTACCGCGTTTAGTATAGGTTCCACGTAAATGGTGCTCTGTGAAGGCCAATATTAACGCCAAGTCTTAACAAAGGGTGTAACTGTAATATGTGTATTTTCGATAAGTACACACTGTCCAATACAATATTCACCAAATCTTTTATTTTCCAAGTAACAAACTTCTTTTTCCGTTACGCTGTTGATCGTGACAATAACGCAGGATGTTCTGAAATTAAATTCTGAAATAGGTAATTATAATCAGATAGACGGAATGCTAGTTCTGAGGTTTCAAAACATTTTTCTGTGAAAATTAATAAAATGAACAAAGAAGGTTCTTCTCTTTTGCTTTCCATATGCTTACGTAACATTTGAGTTTTCCAAACTGCTGACAGTAGTTGTAATTTCTAGTTTATGTATTTCACATAAGTTTTAGATCATTAAGACACTTTTTAATATTGGACATCACATGAATTGAAGCTAAGTATAGAGCGATATAAGCCAATGAGCTCATGGTCATAATGGTCCAATCACGATGGCCATTCTAATTATGCTCTTTTAGTTATATTAGAAACTCCCCAAACTTCAATAAAAATCATGTTGTTAATTATTAATGTGTTTATTACTTATTCCATCGTTAGGTGAGTAATATGAGATAACGTACTAAAGCTAATAAATCGCTGTTTATTAAATTACTAGAGCTAAAGTTCGGTTTCCCTAAACATATACTTTTTTTACTTTCATCAAGTAAGGAACTGTTTTGAATGAGTTATTTTACCTCTCAATAATGTCCGAAACAACGTTCTTCATTCAAAATTAAGATTAATTATTATTTACTATTTAGGCCACTGCATTGTGTGTCATCTTCTCCTTCAGTGTGTTTGAAGTTGAAACCACAAACAATGAAGTTAAGAGGCCACGGTTGCTCAACGGTAAGGCGTTTGCTTCTGGAGCTAGGGATCGTCGGTTCGATCCGTGCTCAACTCATGTTGGCTTTGTGGTGTATAAATACCGGGTACGTGAATTTCTCTGAGTTCTCCCGTTTCCCCCTTCTTATTTTTTTTTCATTAGTTCATGCAATCATCATCAATCTGGTCTCAGCTAAACATATTAAAAACCTCCAAAAAAAAATTCAGATACAAACATTAGAGTGATCACTGGCTCATTTCCTGTGTAAAACATCATACTTTGGTATAGGGAATGTTGATACTAGTTCATTGATCAATGCTTTTATGTCCTACAGACACTCCATTGAGTAAAACAACCAAATATAGAAACGGTAGATAAAATTAATGACACGGCTGTTCTTTAACAATTTTTCAAGAAGAAAATGCACAACAAGAAACATTATATACAAAAAAATATGTTTCCCATCGTAGATTGTCTGTGGAAACGAAACTAAAGTTCTTATTGGTGCACATGCTTATCCGTTCATAGTGATCAAGGCTTTTATTTTCATAAATCCCCAACCGCATGATAATACGCAATGGTGTATCTTCAATTGGAACACTCTCACGACACTGACCAAAACATTTCTAAGAATAGTACGAAAATACGAAATATAAAAATATAAACCGTTCCATTTAAAAAATAAGAAAAATAAAATGGAACGTTGTCCTCATCTTATCACGTGCATAGGAAATAAGAATAATTCGAAGCCTAAATTATTCTCGCAATTCTAGTATAAAAAAGTTCAATGCTGAAAAAATATAGAGTGGTGGTGAGATGAGATCGAAACATATCAATTGCATAATAGTAATGGCTTCTTATTCTCCAAGAAAATTATTTCAACTTACTGGTACTTAATTTAAAAATTTGAACTTAGTGCAAAGATGGTTCATAGTTCCATCTGACTTGGTAGATGATAAAAAGATTTTGCAACATTTTATTGAGGGTCAGTTAAGGTGTGTAAACGTCATTTTTAGCGACTCCATTTGCCAGCCATTGACTATCTCCTATGCAAAGTGAAATATACACCAGCTGGACACGGACAGCTAAACAGAGAGAGTACATCAAATATAGAGTGAAGATAGCCTTGTACAGTTATTAAGGTTTACGGAAAGACTACAGGTTTAGAGCAATCTTCCTATAAGACACACTCAATTGCAGTATTGGAGATTGAGTTTGGATGCCGCCACCCACGAAGAAGAAGCAAACGTCAACTTGCATTTGAACCCAGGATACTAGTACCTCCCTGTCAATCAACGAAAGTTACCTCACAAAAGGAGTATGTTCGTAATTGTTGTATCTATCACAATGAGTTTAGAAATAAACAGCATATATGACCACAAATTAGTAGAATATGTTTGTGCAATACATTTAGATAAGATGAATTTAGTTTCTCATGGAATTTATCGACCTCCACCCATTCAAGATACAGGAATATGAGGCTCGTTTTCGCACTTTTCTTTTAAATATTAGGCTATTTTTTGGCACTTGTTTACCGTTAGTAACTTCGCTCGTCTTAATTCATTCTCAAGTTTTTTTTCTGTATTTAAATGTAAGCAAAATTAACGTATCTCAAACAGCTATTGCCTTTTTTTAACTGAAAACGTTGCGATAAATCGATCAGGTATTATCTGCATAAATGCTATGCTATGCTATCAGGTGTAACACGTTGTTTCTTACGCTTTTAAAGGGACAGATCTTAGTATTATGTATTAAGGGGCTTTTTTCAGTATTGAGATGAAAGCAAGTGTGCAGGTCCAGTTTTAATTAAACGTAAGGAGTAATTCCTAACTGTTGTTCTACCAGAATGGAAGAAAAGATATGAAATTGAAAACTCTTTAGATTGTCAGTCACATACATTTAAGGTTTAAGGAGATAGAGAAAATCTGTTTCTAAACTAATAGAAACTTGAAGAATATATTTGACGTTTGATTAACTTGTTCAGTTTAACATGGGATAAGAAGTTACAGGAATATTATATTTTGTGTTGACAATTTAATTATGTTAAGTTCATTTGAGATAGGAGAAATTTGTTATATCCTACTTTTAACAGAACTACGACACGTCATTACTTTTGAAATATAGATTAGAACAGGACATTATTTTATTCATATGTACAATATGTTAGGTGTTGCAAATCCACTTATTGCCCAATGAATTTGAAAATGAAATAATTAATTTGTAGTGGTTTATAAAAGTTATTATTTAGAATGAATTGCTTAATATTGTACGGTATTTAGATTTAATCTGCATTTAACAAAGAGGAAGTAGTTTAAAACTGAAAGGAGAATCTCCAAAATGGTTATATGTTTCAATAGTTCCTGTTTTATTTGATTTAACACTGTTTAAGCATTTTAAACATGAGGATTCACAAGAGTTATTGTATTGCCTTCTAATGTCTGGTCATTGTTGATTGTCTTATGCATTGAACTAATTCAATCACATTTAGGGTTAAAAGGCATTTGATATAATGTCCAGCCAGGATGAGATTTAGATGCTTACACTAATCATATCTAAGCTGACTCAGTTAATACAAGCAAGCATTACGAAGTGATCTTACTTACTTCAAAGGCAACGTAATCCAGCTATATTACAAACCGATACAGTTTTCTTTCAATACTTCATAAAACGTTTAATTATTTGATGTTACACATTGCTCCCGCATCTAATGAAGTATCTCAATTTTATTTTGGAGGCTATGGAAAAGAGTATAAAACTGTAAGTAAGGAATCAAAATGTATTTATTCTCTTATTTCTTATACTTCTTAAAATTCCATAAATAAATTCATTTTCACTTTGCACAATTAAAGAGAGGAAATGGGCTAAGTATTTTGTTTGAAGTGTGCAGAAGGTTGAATTACAGCAAAAAGATATAATCTTACTCATTGAATATCCAGTGAACGATATATCACATGGAGACCAAATGAATTATGAAGGATGATGATGTTTGGGTTTCTTGAAACATGCGAACATTTTCAGTAGCCAAAGCACGATCATTGGTTGTTGGTTGGTTTTTCAGAATTTGGAAACGTGCGATCGGCATATATTATTTGCATTTATTTTTGTCATCACACAAAACCTTTACACAGTTAAATGTTTTCATTATTTGTGAAGAACTAGTCCAATTCAGTAAATCTTAAGTGTATAGTCATAAATGAAGGTATACCATTCAGAATGCTGTGCTTGCATACGTGGTGACGATCGCAAGATTTTATCATAATTTACGTTATAAAGATGCTATTCGCTACTTACATTCAAATCCGAACTTCGGCTACCCACGGTATCTCCGAATCTACCGCAGATATTATTATATATATTTCTGTTAACTCTGTGTTAGTTTTGCCAAGTACTTTCAAACGTCACTTCAACCAAGTCTCCTCATTTTCTGGTTAATGGGAGAAGACAGGATACAGACGAACAAGATGGTGATATAATTTTCTGCATTGCTAGTTATGCTATCAAGGGATCTGAATAGGTTGCATATGATTCTATCTTCATTAGACAATCGAATAATGTGTGTTGAAAATCGCGTTACTGAACTCTCGTGGTAGTACATTTCTAAGGATATACACACAATTTGCAAGTAAAAATAAAATGCAATGTACTGAAGGGCTGACCTGAGAATAAGTAACTCTGTTAGCAGATCTTCTACTTCGAAATCGTACATCCATTGAATCAATTGTACTGGTCGCTAATGGCAACTGTTTCTTATGTATTAGATTGATCGATAGATTAATCAGATTGATGGTATTTTCAAGTAATGCCGTGCCCCTTTTTCGTTCACATTTTCTCCTATACCATATCTCTAAGTGAATGTGGATAATTACTAAAAAGTTGTAATATAAGATGAACTTGACATACATTTGTTTAAATATAGGAGACCCGCAATAGCTTAATGCCAGAGCGCTCGCCCCTGATGCTAAGGTTCGTCGGTTCAATCCCTAAAAAAACATGTGGGCTTTGTGGTGAACAAACACTGTGAGCATGGATCTTCTCAGAGTTCTCTCCTTTACTACAACTTTCTTCATACTACTATTTATTACATCATAATCAATTCTGTCTGAGAAAACATGCCTAACCAATTTCAAGTGAAATTAAAATTAAAATTACAAACTCTTCTGATACGAGGGAGAATCGAAATGAAGATCCTGATAGAGATCCAAGCTCTCTATCACTGTTTCGCTAACGCCCTCAAGGATTGGAACCTTTACCCACAATTAATCAAACACAATTATAAAATGTGCATGATGAATCCAATGAGTAGCCCAGAACAACGACAGGAAACACAGCTGAAATTGTGTGTTTGTCACTAATTAACTTTTGCTATAATCTCAATTGTTACTTTCATTCTGTATGGAATTTAAGGATATATAAAAGTTTTATATAACTAGTTGTTCCACATATATAGATGTCATGTCCAATGTGACATACGAGGGTCATCTAGAAATTAAAAAAAACGTTTAGTTATACAAAATGAAAAACACAATATTTAATGGAAAATCAATTCTGTTTCATACTGAAGCTTCCTTCACTTCTCTATATAAACACCACCAGCATTTAAATATTTCTCGCATTTGATCACGAGCTTCAGAATTCCCACTCTTCTGACACAATCTCATTTCTCGTTTCCAGTTTTGAATGGCTTGGCGTAGTTTCAGTAGAGTCTCACAATAACGATTTGCATTGATTGTAGTGACGTTTGGCATGAAATCCATCAAGAGATCACCGTTACGATTCCACAAGACGGTTGCTATTACTTTTCTTATTGAGAGAGACTGTCTGAAATTTTTCTTTTTTTGGGAGGTGATGAGGATGATGTGAGACAACAAGGTGTCTTTACCAGCCATAATCTTATCAGGAAAGGCGTCGCCATGTGTGTGATATCGTATCAAGTAGGTCAGTGTTTGAATGCAGTGACAACCTGACTTAATGATCTGGCGGCACAAGAGTATAAAATGGGAATTTTGAAGCTCGGGTACATATATGGCAAATGTCTTAATGAAGGTGGTAAAGAAGTGAAGAACGTTTCAGATAAGTAACATAATTTTTTTTTGTTCAATAAATAGTGTGTTTTTCATTTTGTATCACTAAACGGATTCTTTTTCTGGATGACCCTCGAATATATACATTATATATGATCAGCTTTAAATATGTGTTCTATACAGATTGAACTTATGTCAATATATCTGATTCGGTTTGAAAAGATGTTGTCTTCTCCCAAAAAGATTGGAGAGTATGTACGATAACATATTGTTGTATCATTATAACTAGATTATTTCACTTTAAAAGAAAAACGTTAATACTATAGTATTTCCGAACACCTAACACTATAAATTATTTTGTGTCTTCCCCTGTAAAAGTTGAAAAAAAATAAGAGTTGACTCTTTTCAAAATAAACAACTTAATTAAGTCTAGACAAAATACTTATCGTTAAGTATTATATTATGATATTGAAGAAAATTCATAATAATTTAATAGAGTATATTTTACCATAACTTTATCTTCAACTAAATGTTAGAAGTGACAACTAGATTAATTGACAAATATCAACCAAATATCAAGACATGCTTTAATTGACATTGTTATATGATAGACATATGACAGTTAATACATACGTTTCTCCCACTATCTATCTATCTATCTATCTATATAAACGCCTGCGAAATTTTGCTTGCAGCATATGAAGAAATGGTATTTTTTTATCAGCTTAGTACATTTCATAAAACGATTTAGACCTTATTTTCAAAGTTCCTTCAAAAATTAATGATTGTTAAATACCGTTAAGCTACTTTTCACCAACGGACTTTTCCCTCTTCAACATTTTTAAGCGAGCAAGATTGTATGTTTGTGACATTGGAGTTTGCTACTCTGGAATTTCGGTGAGTGTTTTTACCTGTGCACAATTAAGAAAAAAACGTTTAATGCTACCTGTTAGAACTAAAAGATATTTAACGAAAACTTGGGTTCAGGCGAAGGCTGAAACAGCTTTCTAAAATCGTTAGTGAGCAAGAACTAATTAAGTATTCTCATGCAATTTATATGCGAGTCAGTCTTCATTTAATGCTGTTTCAAGTTAAGTATAATACGTTTGAAAAACATCACATTGAAAATGTAACCAATGCTTTCAACTATATAACAAATGATAGACGGGTTTCTTTGTATGAACTATTTCTGGTACAAAAATAGCCCCTCAACAATGTTGAATTGAAATTACAGTAAATAAATATTAATGTACAATGTTAATCAAAATGTCTAAAAGTTCAATTTGACATGAGCATCACAATCTGCGTTCAAACTATTTCACTTCCTTCAACAATCCAACTTGAGTCAAAGGTGCAAAAAACATTAAACTTAAGACGCCGACCGGCTCAAGGGCTGAGTCAACATTTTAAACGTCAGTAGTTCAGCTCCTAAGTAACCTAGGGGGATAATTTATGTGTTCCTATCTTCAGGAAGAAGGAAGCTTTCCATTTATGTTCATTCTATCCATGTTGGGGGTTCCGTGGCGGAGGGGCAGGGTGGCAAATTTGGGTGTTTAGTTCCCCCTGCCTCCTCAGCATATGATGGGAGCAAATTCCTCGAAAGGACCTACAAGGATAAAAATTGGTATCAATAGAGATAAATGAATGTACTAACTACTGATACCTTGTATTTGACCATTGGGCTTGCGATAGGTGAATGGGGGGTTATGGGATTTACCCCTTTTCCATTGTATATTTTCTTATAAGAGAAAACCATATATTTGAATTTTGTTAGACTGTGTGAGAATTAAAAAAACATTTACGCCAGACACTGTTAACAATCATATAAATAATTTAGGGGCGTAGGTGCAAAAACAAGAAAGAAACGAAATTCGGAACATCGTAGATATGACATATGAGAATCACTCTGTATATTTTTCGATGGACTGTCGTCTACCCTGACGTTGGCAGCCCTAGCGACGCCCCTAATTGTTACAGAAACATGAGCGATACCTCGTTGGTAGCATATGGGACACAGATTCCAGTGAGGTAAATTTTGTGCCTCCCTTGCTCAACCCGTAAAAGAAGAAAAAGGAAAATATTTTTTTAAAGTAATTTTTACATTTGTGGGACGATTTTCCGAACGTTTTCTCTTTTTCTCTTGCACCTACGCTATTCATTTTTATATGATTGTTCCCAATGTATGGCGTATAGGAGAATTTTTTTTCTTCCGTATGAAAACTAGCAGTGTTGCAACAGTGCCACAAATGTAAAAAAAAATAAGATTTTTTAAAAAATAATCCTATTTTTTGTTTGTTTTACGCGTTGGGCAAGAGGACAACAAAGTTATCTCGTTGGAATTTATGTACCTTTCCAAAGAGGTATTGTTCATGTCTCTGTGACAATTAGGAGCGTTTCTAGGTCTGCCAAAGTAAGGGTAGACCAAAGTCCATCAAAAATATATACAGAGTGATTCTCGTAGGTACGAGGTTCCGAATTTTTTTGTTCGGTGCTATTGCACTTATGCCCGTCAGTTTTGATATGATTGCTCCCAATGTGTGGCGTATATTTGAGATTTTTTATTCTTGTGTACGACAAATAACAGGGTTTCCAGCCTCCCATAATGTTAAAAAAAATATATTTTCCAGGATTTTAATTTCATCTTGTTCTATGGGTTGAGTAAGGGGGGCACGAAAGATACCTCGTTGGAATCGGTGTTCCATTATCTTTCGATCGACGTTTAATTCATGCCCCGGTGACAATACGGAAGTGTACTAGGACCGCAAACGTGAAGGTCTACGATTTTCTTGAAATTCCTATCCAGGGTATAAAGGTTAGGAATCAAGTTCAAATAAAATTTAAATTACTGGCACTGCAAATTAATTTAAAAGTGATTGAAATACCGTAAGAGTGTAAGATCGCAAATATCAGTATCAAACCAGAAGAAGAAAACCTGTGAGCCCACACACTTGAGCCATAAACGCAAAACATTTTTTAGATCATTCAAAAACAAACAAATTAGGACCTGCCGACAAGAGAAACCAAAAACAAATACAGAGGGTTTCTATACCTATAAACACTTTATCGAACACGTTGTTAGCATATATTTTCTTGTATTGGTCAATACATAGTAACTATCCACGAGAAATAACTAGTAGAAGTATTCACAAAATAATTGAGTCACTATAGCATTTGTTGACAAACGCTGACTATTGCACATCCGTTTTAAAGATCCACAGCTGCTGAACTAGAGCAAATGCTAGAATAACAAGTGAATACATGCCCCTTCCTCTGACAACATTCATTGTAATTCTTTCTGACAGAGCAAAGTTATGATGACGTCGATTGCAACAGAAAAGGCATGACACGACTAGTTAAATTCCCTTCGCATAAAACCGTTCCTTCCCTACGTTCGAGACCGCAGTTTTAGGCTGTGCTTCTGTTTGTCAAGAGAGCAGTATGCTCTGTAAATTTCGTTGATAAGATTGCTCAATTCTGCAAAATTTGGAAGTCCACATTTCCACGTACTTATTTTATTTTGGACTTCTTTCGAAAGTCAAATTTAATTATTTTTGATGCAAGTGGACTTGACGAAAATCGGCAGTGTGTAGTATGTGTTCGAGAGTGTCCATTAAATGAAGCCATGAACTCTAGTTCTACTAAGTGACATCGTTGTGAATAGTGGCAGTGGTGAAATTAGAAACTTCTTCAAATTGTTTGAACATTACAAATGCTGATTTTGACAAATGACTATGAATTGTTTTCAGCGATTAACGCATTAACTTTACCGTCAGAGCTTCGTAGGTGAGTTTTTGAAATCTTATTATGTGCTGGTTCAGAATTGCGTTGAATTTACATTGACAATAGAAGCATTAACCGTAATGGCTTAATATTGCGTAGGTTAGATATCCCCAAATCTTAAATTTACTTGTTTATCTTATCCTAAAGTTATGTCCTTGTAGGTTAGATGTTAATGGTGGCCAGGACAGAGTTCTCAAATGTGAGGAGCGTATAAATAGTGGAAGAATAGACATTTCATAGTGATCTAAGCCTAAAACGCAAACGATATGTACTTTCCGAAGGATATCATCCCGTAACGCCCCAATGTAGCTTCAAATTAGGGAATGAAGCACATCAACCACAGTAGGATTACTTTAGATTGGAAAGTAAAAAAATATATAGAAACAATATAACAATTCAATGTTGTAAAGTTAGACGAATCGACAAGTAACTTTGCATCATATTTAACTGAATATATATTGAAGAAAGTTTCTCACTCCTGCGTTTCCCTAGATATTAATTTGATTTAGGAAATGCTAAACTGCAAATAATGTTTAAAGCGTATATTTGGTCTGGGTAGTTTATCTATAATTCGAAATAACTGTTAAAATTGTGGTAATAAGTAACTCTTCTTGCTGTACTTTAATTAACCGCAGAAGATTGACTATAAAGTAAGGTATCATTTATAACATATATACTCAATCATTGCGTAAGGTTTTAATAGACATTACAGATATTGGCATTAACTTTATCTCTTTGTCTACATGTATAGATGTTTCATAAGATGCATACAATATACTGAAAGTGAAGATCTGGGCAAAACATTTCTTAATTTATAAAATGTAGAATATTTTTAAAAGTATATATCAGAGTCAAACATTTATATCCAAGACCAACATTCTTGTTCTTTTGGAATATGTTTTACTGGAATTTATTAAATATTTGAGGCAGGAAAGTGTTTCGAACAGGTAGTAAACATACAAGTGTTTGGAAAGTGCTAGAATTAACGTCGCTTGTTCTCCGTAAATGTAATAAAAGTTCAAATCCATTTCAACTACAATATTTCTTTAATATTTCTTCTTCTTTTTTACATCATGTGCTTCCTCTTCATCTGCCATATCTGAAATAAAAAAACGTGTAAACTATGGTCTCAATTATTGTTTTATGTAAAGGATAACAAATGTATTTCAACTCTTCTCATCCAAATATCGGTAAATATAAAATTTCAGGACAATATATCTTTGTAACACTATAATTTTTTTTAAAAATATGCAATTTTCACGGCGGAAAACGTATTCTAAGGAGCAATATATATTCTAAATTGATTGCTCATGTTATCGTGAAGAACGATATGAAAGATGCATCTCACACACTTGTGGTTTAATTTGCAGTTCTAGAACTAAATTTCATTAGCTACATTTCTAAATAAAGAGTTTGTAATCAACACTTACTTTCAGTGAATGTTAGGTTCAAATAGTGTTTTAAAGAAACTCATTGAAAACGATAAATATTAAGTTGAATCTCATTTGTATATACAATTTAACAAATGTTATTTTTCACATGAAGCAAATCCTTCAAAGAATTTACTTCCTAGTATGAAGGATATTTTCCACAATAATAAAAGAGTATGATATATTTAAGCCTTAACCAACGTAGCAATGTTAATAAGACTATTACTATTAGGTACAAGTTATCCCATAATCATATAATACACTTTTATTTTTAAACAACTTTTTAAACAAGCATCTCTAGATTAGTACACATAGATATATATATTTCCTATTGTATTTGTTTTTGGATGTTTACAGGGATTGGACCATGTACACCTCCAAATATCTGTTGATCGGCAACCAATAACTACAACTAACAATACCATGTATAACAATATAACAACGAACCCAATAAATTATGAATAAAACAATGAACTAGATTTGAAGAGTGGCTACGTATTTGCATTACTATAAAAATAGATATAAATATATAATCTAGAGAACAGTTCTTGATTAAGTTTAGGCAATTGTTTTATACGGTACAAATCTGTCGTTGTTGATACTAAAACTTTTGTACGATACAAACACAATTCTTAACTTTAAACAAACTCTTTTATGTATTTAAGCCGGGTTTCTCACAAGGAAATACATATTGAAAACAACATTGTATAATTAGAAAAGTAAATATGTCTCAGATTACGTTTCTATGAATAACCGAGAAAAAATAATTATGTTTGTCTGTCCATATTATTTTGTATAAAAATACTTTCATATATATAGTTTCTATAATGATAATAAGGAAATAAAAGGTATATTAACTGTCAACAAATGGTACACATTTTAATTAAGTATAAGGACACAATAAATCATAAATTTACTCCATTATTGTAATATTTTTAGAACACAATTCACGACATTTCTAAATATTTATGGTATCTCGTTTGAAGAACTAGTAGAAAGTGGGAACTGAAACACATCACTTGTTGAATGTTGTTAATAGTGTTACGCACAAACATTGTTTTCTTTCAGTTTTCTCTTTCAATATTTCTGGGCAAATGGTCAATTTTACACCACAATAAGTTTAAATTAATTTGACTAACAGTAATTAAAGTCGCATAAAGTAATTAAATAATTCTTTATTTTTTTATCTCATCCGTTTAGGAATTGCGATATATTAGTTTAATTCATTCGCCGAAATATATGTTATCTTGTAATTCATAACAATTTCAACACATTTTCGACTTGTGCGCGTGTCTAGATAAAACACTAACAAGCGACAACTGGTAGCTGAACCTTTGGTGTTGAGGTTAACGTATTGAAAGCTAATGCAGGAAACCGGATTGGATTCCCAGGGTGATGTTTTATTTTTTTAAATACTGTATAGTAACGTTTTCTTTTCTTTTTTGTCCATAGAGTACAGTACACTCATTATCAAATTCTATAAATAACACTAAACTTTGGTTAGGTTAAGTTAAGAATAATGTTAGATGTTTTTATTAACCACAAAATTTACTCTAATTCATAGCAACCAGGACAGGTGACTCTGCTGTCAATTTTGATGCCATCAAATGAATATATTCTACTGGGAATGAGTAGTCTACTTACACCCCCCAAAGAGAAAATTCTTAGAGAGCACCTGCGTGATTATGTTATTTTTTTAAAATAAATTTCATATTAGATTTCTACATTGTGTAAGCTAATGAAAAACTTATAAAGAGGACACTGCTATTAAACATGTAATACAGGTATTTTAAGTAAATTCTGTAAAACTTTATTTTATATTGTCCACTACAGTAGTAATTTTCGTCTTGGACCGGCCATGATTCGACCCTATACACCTAGTTAAAATCCACAAACATCCATGCACATGGGGGGATTCTAAGCCGCGACCTTCGATTCGTTGGCCTAACGCCTTAGACCGCACGGCTACCCGTTAAGCATATATGTTAAATGAAAGATTAAGCATCTGTGTTCACTTGTTGATGTGCATTCTTATTTAACATTTTGATTTGAATATTGATTGCGGCAGTTGGATGTCTTCCATTCAGACTGGGTTAAGGAAATACACAAATGTAGGAAGTTAGCTGGTCAGGATCTGGAGGAGCCATTCCAAATATCACCAGGTGAAATGTGTAAAACCTTGGAAATCAATCAAGGTGACCGAACTGAACGTCCAATCAACCTTCCCATTGTTGCTTGGCTGTTTAGCGCAAAAAACAGTGATACATAATGCCAGGCGTTTTGCGAGATGAGAAATAACAACATTGTTTCGAATTATGAGTAACATGTGTGATTAAAGAACATTGAACAAGAACAGATAGGTCCCTGTTTGGTCTCTCCTTAAAATCAAGACGAAACCAGTATCGTCGAGACTATGAACGAAATGTTTTTAATGAATTCTCACAATCTTCAGGGATTCACTAGGCACGACGTCAATATACCATAATTAACACGTAATTTATACTACTTTTGAATATTTTCACGAAACTGATATACTCATTTCTCATACTGCATATTGGACTAATTGTGGATTTATGTCGCATCACATCAGTATCGGCTGGAGGAGAGAGAAAGAACCGCCATACGTCTTGCAACCATGTGTTAGTTGCAGTGTTTCATGAGCGATATATGTCCTTCAAATGTTGATCATTTTCTCACTTTTCCTTATTAGAACGCTTTGGAGATATTGATTAGGAACAAATGATATCGCTCTTTAAGACAGTCAGAAGTGCTTCTAGTTCTTTTCGTGGATTTTACCACGATGAATTTTTTTATGTAAATAGCGATTATAAATTTCTCGTTTCGGGGTCTTGTATGGTAACACTGCATGTTTTGCGGTTTTTGGGGACAGTTTGTATTTTGGTTTCGTATATATATTTATGTTCTAACATTCTGCTTTCACCTAAGATCCACCCTTCTTTCTCCAAATTTGGGCCTTTATATCTACTGAAGATACCGACACTGCACATTAGTTTTGGAATCATTCAACATATTTTACATTCCATATTTATTTTCAATTAACAGTCTTCATAGTGCCGTTTGAAAAAAAAACATAAGTTTGTATTGCAGTGGTAACACTCAAGTCATTTCCTTTGTCCTCAATTTTATTATATATAAATATATACGCATATGTGTGTGTGTTGTATCCCCCATATTAAAGTTAATACAATTAAAATATCGAACATGTTGATAGTCATACCATTGGGAGGTTACAAAAATAGGTAAATTATCTAACATATAATGGTGACAGAAGTGCTAGAAAGTTTCGTATGTGCAGTATTTCTAAAGGAATACCACTGGACCAACTTAATGTGGCCGTTTTGGTATAAATCTTGTCTTAGATAATCATCATGTTACAAGGCATGTTTATTCTGAAACGCCGTATGGGATCTTGAATGGTCATTAATGAAAGCGACATATTCATCAGACACCGTCACAGGGAAGGGTGGTAGAATTTTACTCTCCCTCCAGAAAATTAATTTTCAAATAGACTATTTGTTGCGTCCTGCTGCTAATTTTAGTACCATATAAACAAAATACGCTCTCAATGTTAAACGTTGGTGAGTTATTTGCACTAGCTATGGTGTTTTCTGTTCAGTAACTATGCTGTTCACCTTCGGGTTGAACACGCTGGAAGGGAATAATATCACTTAGACGGCACACTTATATGGTTGACAAAAAAGATAGCGGATTGCTCAATTGCTGCGTTTAGCACAATATAAGCGTTGTTTTACAAAGCATATTTTAAAATTTGCGTTAAAATTACATTTGAAACTTTCAGTACTCCAAACAACTCTATTGCTTATGCTTAAATTTTATATGGGCAAAACTAAACACAATATTCAACAAAAACCGTGGGAAGAGATCTCCTGTCCTCATCCCTAAATCCCTTTATTAGCAGGAATTTATAAGAAAAAATGCAACCACTTTGTTTTGAATATATGCATTATAGAAAGGCCTACCGATCCCAGCCTGGTGAAACCAGAGCATTTAAAATAAACTAAAAAATAATAAATAGGACGTTCCTACTACACTTGATACTACAAGTTACAAAGAAAGAAACTGCAATCAGGCATTTTTCTATCGTGTTATTACTTAAACGCACGCACTAGAATATTATATGCGCTCAATTAACGGAATCGGAATCAAGTCCAAAACAAAGTAAATTAATGAAAGTAAAATGTGTACTAGCCTAAAAGGTGCACACCCACTTAGATGATCTCACAATTCAACGAAATATACCATCCTGGAAAACATAAACAACCTTAAATCATAAATAATACAGAGAGGACTCTTAGAAATGATTACCAACAACTTTGATCAATATAAGGTTCTTTGGAACATAAACGCTAAAGAGTGAGAAGTTCTTAGAGGTATAAAAGTTACAGAAAAGGAACCAGAAAAAAAAATCCACAAGTACAACAGCCCAGTTAAAAATGTTTGGCTCCTGCAAGCAAGAGACAGGAGTCCTAAATTATTACCAGGGATTTGAATTTACGTATGGAATGATTATAT